>SKCR01046398.1:0-39300 GCA_019454045.1 Zanthoxylum bungeanum
CACGTTCATGGGACTGTTTGGAGTCCTTATATGCCATCGAAATTTTGGTAAGACCTCTCGGTAAAAATCCATTACTTTTAAGTTTTTCGTTAAATGTTCGGATTTTTCCAGTAGCTTCGTGGAGTAACATAATGATATAAATTGAATTTTTCGAGTATTAGTATATTGAATATGTGCATTTGGTAGAATCCGAGAGAAATCAGAGTGAATTTGATAGATCCGATAAGTAAGTGAATTTCTGGTAAAATCAGGTTTCGTATGCATTTGTGCTTTGATGAACATAATTAAGGATATAGATTAATTATGATGATATGATATTATTTGAGTAATTCCAGAGAAGTTCAGAGGGCTTTGGGATCTTTCCGCAGTATTTTTGGAAATTTTTCGGAAGTTTTTTTAGAAATGCATAATTGCATATTTAAGCTATTGGATTCACATAGAACAATGTATAATGATGTAATATGAATATTAGATGTGTTCCAGGTGAAACGATAAGGATCTGAAAAGTTTCAGATTCGTTTGTAATGTTTTCAGATTTTTTGGAAGATTTTCTAGATTTTAGCCGGAAATGGAATCTAATGCTACAAATATGTTTTTATTGGATGTATTATGAGAAATGAAACTGAAATCACTAAACACAGATTTAATGTGGATTTTCCCGAAAAGTTGGGGAGTTTATGCTCTCAGTAAGTTTCCATGATTAACGACCTTAACCTTTTGTATTTTGTGTTACAGATGAGGAAAGAGAAAATATAACATGGACCCCAGGTACGTACCTCATTGTGAACTTACCTTAGATAAACAAAGTACAATAGCTAATTGTGTGTTCATATATGTATAAAGATATGTGTATAGATTACAGAATATTAGAAATATGTAACAGTAGTTATGGAGTCTTAGAAAACATGAAATGAGAGCTTTTAGAGGTACTGTCAATGAGATTCGTAAAGAGCACGATAGAAACAGATTGTCTGAAAGTATGTATAGTGTCGGGTTTCTAGATAGCAAGTGTAGACACTGTATTTTTGCATAAAGCCCAATGATGAGCCTCGTACGAAGGCACTACCTGATAAATCGCGGAAGTCGCGGGAGACGAATGCCAGAAGGGAAAATTCTAAAATTAATACATCGTCAAATTTAAACTCACTGGTTAGCCTCGGGTTCGCTTAATCGATTTCTGTTTTAAATATTAGCCTTGGCCTAAAACCCCCGCAACCCATGAAAGCCCATTTATCCATAAAACCCATACAAAACCCATGTAACCCATCCAACCCACAAGGCCCACACGCTTAAGCCATCTCCAAAATAATAAAAACCCTAGCATACACCACTATATAAAGGAACCAAACCCAACCCTAATTCGCCCCACTTGCTTTCTACACATTCACGGCAACAACATTCCCCTCTCTCTCTCACCACAAAACCCTAAGACACAAACTCACAGAAAAAAAGAAAAAGAAACCCTAAGGCTCTCGCCTCTCTCTCCACCCTCTCGCCTCTCTCCACTCTCTCACTTTGATACACTCTCGGCACTTCACAAAAAAAAAAACAACAAAAACCCTAATAGCCTACTCTCTCTCTCTCATTGAACAACACACAGCTCGCGTCTCTGTTCTCTATTCTCCCCTTCTCTCGGCATCAACACACTCACCCTTCGAATAAAAATAAGAAACCATAAATTGGATCGAATATATATAATAAAAGACAAGAGGTGCAACCATAAATAATTAATATTATGGAAAAAATGTATTGTTCGTATTCATGAATCGGACACAAATGCAATCCGGATTGGCGCTCCGAGCACCAACCCTAACAATTTTGATATAGAAGATAGTTTGTAATCAAATAGGAGAAAGTTTGATTGATTTATCGATTTGATGATATTTCAAAGGTGGATATTTGTGATTAAAGTATCGATGCATGGCTTCATATTTCACGTGATTGAAGTGAATTTGATATTAAACGATATACTCTATAGTATTCGAGTTTTGCTTTGTATGCTTTGGATGTTAGTTATTAGATTGACACATATGTAATTATGAAAATTTTGAATGGTTAAGTAGAAAGGATAATAACAAGTAATAAATCTGAACTTGCAAAAAATTTAGTAACTCTGACAAACTGCTAATATGATTAACTTTTTTGTTCGTAGTTTATGTTTGACTTGTTGTTGTTGTAATACTAGCATGGTTACTTTCTGAGTTTTTATAACTCACACCAAACCAGTTTGCTAGTTTTGCAGGTTGGCTTACAGATGGGTCAACTATTTCAGCTTTGGAAGTCATGCTCGAGACATATATGACCCAAGCGGCAGTCACCCTCGCAAGTTTACTGGGAAGAGTTTTAGAGGTCTAGGATTTGTGATCAATATTTTATTTGTCGTGCTGAGCACGTTATTGTATATATATATATATATATATATTAAGTAAATGTTTTGATTGCTTATTATGTTAGTGGACACAAAGCCCTTGAGTGTTGATAAATGGTATGAGCACAGAGCCCTTAGGTGATGATTTTGATGTGTTTGTGTGAACCTGAGGTCCATTTATATATATGATGTTTATTTCAGGTTCGTTTTGATGCTGGACTGAAATCCAGGTTGTCCAGTTTTAGGATACATATGCCGGATTTTTATAAATTTAGAGGCTTATGGAGATGGGTAAATTCTGTCTTCTGCCGGTAGCATCCTGTCTCTGGCGGGGTGTTGCAGGCTGATACTAGGGGTGTTCATAGGGTCGGGGGGTGTTCATAGGGATGGGTAAATTTTCGGGTTGGGCAACAGGGTTAATACTAAAAAAAACCCGACCCTATAGTTTATATTATTTTTCTAAAAATTTTATTATTATTTTTAAAGTTTGATGGGTACATGAAGTTAAAATTTAGCTAGACTTTTTGGATAAATGGATAAGTTTCTTTTTAAACTTTCTGATTTCACAATCAGAAAGCAAATTGTTGTGCCGAGAAATACATAATTAATAAGCCGATGCGCTATGCGAATAAGTCTCCAATCAGTTCCTTAATAACTATAAGTTTGGAAAATATGACAGGATAACTCAAATCAAATTTGATTTTTTATCACTGTTATTGAATTGGTACGTCTATTTTTGCTAAGATTTAGGAATTTGGGATTTACTATTGTCATCGGAGCTGACTGAATGCTGTTTGATTGAATTTGTAAGGGAATTCCAAATTGGTAACAACACAAAATCATTAGATCCCAAGAGTGCATCAAGTGTTGTTCTATATGGAACAAAAAGAACCCAGTTGAATCAAAAACAAATTTATGACGACCCGATGACTCGTCCTGACCCAAATCCGATCGGGTTCCACCTTCGCGTGACCCGACCTGCGATCCGAAATTCCCGTAACCCGACCCGATCGGGTCTCACAAAATTTTAAAAAAAAACCCGACCCGTGAACACCCCTAACTGATACATAATTCTTTCATTATAAAATCTCTCTAAAAATAGCAAGGGTAGGTTACTAAACAAATCAAAAAATAAAAATCTTAAAATCTCATTGAAAATGAAAATAGTAGATCATGCGATAAATTCTGTAACACCGTGTCATAAGCACGAGCAATGTCTAGTACTAGTATAAAACAAAACCCAATGATACTACTATAAAACAAAACCCAATGATACTTTCTCCTTAATTTAAGGAAATTCAGCCAGTTAAATTTTTTCCCAAATTTTATTTCCTTTTTATTTGATTAATGCAAGGAGATTAATTACATTTATTTTTGGTTTGTCTAATTTAATTCACCAATTGTATACGTTAATTTAACTGAATTTATGGTCTAATTTTATTCCTTATCTAGATTTCTCTTCGGAGCCAAAATTAAATTAAAAAAAAAAAAGGAAAAAAAATCCACCCCTCCACCATTTAATCCAAAGCCCTAGTTCTCTCCATACTTGGCCGAAAGTTATAAGGATTTGGGGGGGTTTTTGATTTTTCCATTTTTGAAGGTAAAAAGATTTGTCTATTACCTTTGTTATCTCTTAAGATGGGTTTGTGGAGGGAGGGTGTGTGGTATCCTAATTGGATGAGACAACTTCCAGCAGTTTTATTTAAAGGAAAAAAAAAAAAACAACGAATTAAATTCAGCAATCTCCCATATTAAAGAGATCAACAGTCGACGTGCGGCAGCTAGCTAGGGTTTCGACATGGGTGGGTCAAAGAAGAAGATGAACAACATGCAGTCTTATTCGTGGTCCGATCTTCCGGTTGATATCATGTGCTCGATTCTTGGCCGTATGTACTATATGGATCAATTACGTTTCCGGGCAGTTTGCAAGAACTGGCGAGCAGCAGATGTTGTTAAATATGCTGACAAATATCCCTGGATCATGGCCTACAATTCACGAGGATGTTACCTCTACGACCCTTCTAACAAACAAAGATATGCTGTTTTCAATTCAAAAAGTGAATTAGGAGGAGGAAAATTGGAGGACACAGAGCTCCTTCATGCAAAAAAAGGTTGGGTTCTTTTGAAGTCCTTAACCCGAAAAGATTCACTCTTCTTCTATACACCATTTACTGACAAGATCATTGAACTCCCCGAATTGCCCAATTATTTTTTAAGTAGATCGGCAAAGTTCCCTTGGAATCCCCTGCTTCCTACCGATTACAATTTTGGAGTCTGTGACGCAGCGTTCTCAAATACTCCTTATGATTCTGATTGTATGATATTTGTATTGAGGGTTGATAAAGAGAAGTTCTGTATCAGTTTATTATCTAATCTAAGAGATAAGACATGGTTAGAGTTTTGGTTTGATAATGATGATGCGTGGCCTGATGATGTTGAATATGCAGATGGTGTCTTCTACTGTGCTTTCAGTGGTGGAATTGTAGGTGCTTTCAATGTGGCACAAAAGTCTTGGAAAATACTTCCATCCTTGAACCGATTTGGAATTGGCTTTTGTACTAACTATCTGATTGAGTGTGACAGAAACATTTTACTGGCTTATTATACTTGTTATCTTTCTGATGATTCTGAACTTTATCAGTGGCATATTTTCAAATTTGACAAGTCACAGATGGATTGGTATCAAGTTTCAAACAACATGGACGAAATGTCTCTGTTCCTGGGAAAGTCAAGCATAGCAATTCCAGTAGATAAAGAAAGTGAAGTATCAAGGATAATACATTACTACGATCACTCATGTTATTATGACTGCTCTTGTTTTCATGGCAGTGGGTTTACTCGAAGGCATTCATTACGCTTGTGCCCAAAGTTATATGATTATCTTTGGAATGATGAGAAAGATGGTCAGTTCGTAAAGTTATGGCTTCAGCCTCCTCCTTCCTAGCTAGTACGTTTGTTAAATTTCGTGTACTGAACATCTTATGCTTATGATTGGAAAATATAGCTATTTGAATTTTATGTGAGCTTTAAAAAAATATTCAATTTCTATGAAGTAAGGATTTTTATGTAAATACCTTGAATATTTAGTACACTGTGTTTTTTTTTTCCCACATAATTTAGAATATGTCCTTCCTTATAACAAAGTGTTACCGATATGGTTGTCTCTGCTTTAGAGTTTAGAAACAAGAGGCTACAATGCATAAACTTTGGCATTGTGCATACTAAATGAATTGTTAGCCGTGTCTTCATCACTATTTCTCTAGTTGATAGGTAAAATTGTTTACTTTATTTGGTCATTTGTCATAGTCAAGGAATATCACATAGTAGTTATTAAATACGAGTGGGGTGTGTGTGTGTAAATTTGGAAACGTTGCAAACTCCGCCGCCAAATCACTCAACCCGGGCTTAAGCGGAGCAGGTAAAACCCCCGACTGTCCCAGACTCTTATGTCTATGGTTTATGCATCTTGGAAATGATGATGATCTTATGTCTATGGGGGGGGGGGGGGGGGGGCTGATTTTATTAGTCATGCTAGGTTGTTATTGTGATTGGATGGAGGTGGCTTTTGTCTCTAGAAGAGAGGAGTAGATTCGACCATAAGAGAATTTCTTTGGAAGTGTTTGGTTTAATGTGTGGTTGTAGTGCACTATGTTGATATTAATTTGATGCTTGGGTGAAGCCTTAGTGGGTTACTTGTTGTTGGATTGGTGAAGGTGATGATTTGGGTAAATGTTGATTGTTGATAATCTTCAGCCATTGGAGAAAAATGTCGATGGTTAAATTGGTGACTTTGTTGGGTTGTGCCTAAGGTGCTAGTTTCGGAAATTTAACTTCTTCTATTGACTGTGCATCAAACTAAAAGCATTCAACTTCTGAAGTCAAGTTTATGATTAATTCTTAAATTTATCTTGAATACTAGATACATGATTTACAACTTGATCCGTTTGTCTTGCAGCGTGCTTGGATGGACATGTGATCCCTGGAAGTGGTTGAGTTATTTGCAGGTTGGTTCCTCTTAAATATTCACTGCAAATACTGAAAATGCTTATTTATGTGTGTGTGAATTTGTGCAATTCTCAAGGCTTCACCATTTTTTTGCCTTATTACTTGTCATTATCTTGTATTCTTGTTTTTGTTCTTGTTTTGTTGTTTAATACTATTATTTATAATTTTTGAAGTACTTAAAGAGTTATTCTTGATTTTTTTGTCATTATGAAAAAGTAACAATAGTTTTGTTTTAAATTTGTGATGCAGGTTGCAAAGATCTAGAATATTTTGCTATATGTTGAAGGCAAATTGAAGATCAAATAAATTGTTTCTTTGTTTAATCTCAAGAATAGATATAAGTATGACAGAGAGATATATTTTTTTTTTTTTTGTATGTCTTTTCATTATAATATGTTTATATATTGTAATTGCAACATAAGTTATGGTATATGACTATTGTTCTTAATGGAATGACAAATTGCTTGTAAAATTATTTTTCATTTGATATTTACGGTCTTTATATTGATAATGTCAAACAACAATCAGAAATAAAATTACAAAATTTTTAATGAATTTTACACAAATAGTAAAGTTATTTTTTTTTCCAGAATACTACTAAAAAAATGGTAGCATTATAAAATTGTTACTAAGGATTTATTGTAGCAGTTTTATATTGTTATACATATAATTTAGTAGCATTTCATAAATATAACAGATTGTATAATGGTAGCTTTTCTTAAATGTTATATATTAAGATTTGTAGCTTTTAATAAATGCTACTAAATGAAAAAATTTTAGTTACATGAGCTGATATAACATTGCTCAAAATGCTATTAATTATGTTTAGTAGCATTTTTTACTATCATATATAATTTTCGTTGTAGTGTTAATGAATGATTCAATGTAGGAATTGGAACTCAAACCACTTTAAAATGTGTTTTATTTCACTTGTTTGCTTGGAATATTATTGTTTAATTAAATCTTTAATTAAACTTCACTCTATAAAAAAGTAATTACTGACAGAATTTTCTATTGTTAAATGGAGAAAATCTATCAATCAAATGTTTTTCGTTATAGTTTTTATTATAAGGTTCGGTCCAACTAGCCAAATATTGTTCGCTCTACTGGTCTATGGATTGGCCCACCAATCTGACCTCCTAATTCTTCAAGGTTTTGTTTTTGGCATTGGTTCAAGCTCACACAAAATGTCTCTTACTAGTTGAGGGAATCCCTTACTTATAAGCACATGCCTCAAATCTCTCATAAATAATGTGAGATACTACATTTATCGATAAAAATATTTTATTGTATTTACCAATATAATTTATGTCACTGTAACATCCCCAGTCTTGAGATGTTACTGGTAGGTAACAAATCCCACCATCACCTTAAGCTTTTGTAACTAAACACATATACATAATGGCCACGGGCACCGAGCCCGAAATGTCTTACATATATATAAATACTAGAATATTTATGTAACATTTAGGGTACATATATAACCCGACAACTTGACAGGACATCAACTAAATTCTATGTAAATATGACTACCAGTTACCACATGATGAACCAACCCTAATGACTGTAGGGACACCTCCTATGATCAGCTCATGTCTCCAAAAGTCTACGGTGGCTCGTCAAGTAGAAGGTCCTGCAAAATCTGTAGAGGGAGGGGGTGATTTCTTACGAATCCAATGAATGGAGTTATAAAATAAGCAAAACAATAATCAAGAAACATCGATAATAAATGTCTAATAAAATAACCCAGAGCTCGAAAAGATTCACTCTTCTTCTATACACCATTTACTGACAAGACCATTGAACTCCCCAAATTGCCTAATTATTTTTAAAGTAGATCAACAAAGTTCCCTTCAAATCCGCTACTTCCTGCCGATTACAATTTTGAAGTCAGTAATTTGGAATTGGTTTTTCTTCTAACTATCTGATTGAGTGTGTACAATTAATCTCACAAACAATAAAATTAAACAAAATACAGAGATAGGCAAATAGTTTTCTATTATTACTGGATAAACAAAAGGTCGATCCCTTGCTTTAGGGTTTTTGCGCTATTTATAATGTCTCGTTCACATTTCCCATTAACTAGCCTACTTCATAGAATCTCAAAACTTCCATATTCTAGATGATTGTCCAGCTTAAAGAAATGGATAGTAATTAATCGGTTGTCTTATTCCTTGTTCAGCATATTCATGACATTAAGGAGTTGACATCTCAAGTTCAATCTTCGCACGATATTTGCTTGCCTTTGTTGGAACCAAGCATGAGATGAAATTTCTATCGAGTAGCTCCAAATTCGGACTCTGAAGGAGGTCATAACTTTAGATTCTGATGATAGATTATGCTCTCAGACTCTGATGATAGGTTCTGTACCACACTCTGATGACAGGTTCTGACCATACTCTGATGACAGGCTTTGTTGTGAGGCCACAACAAGGGATCTGGATCCCATTTCGAATGTTTTTGGCCACGTGTCATATGTCTGATTTTTTCCCAAATAGTTTTCCCTTTTGTTCGCATCAGTTTAGAGAAATGGTTGGAACGAACAAATTAGAAGTTGGGCCTCTGGTGGGCTTTGGGTGCTAAGGGCTTCTTCCCCATCTCATTGGGAACAAAATATCCCATCTCTTAAATACCGATTTGAAAGTCCTTGTCAACTCCTCCCTCCTCTTGCGAAACCTTTTTTTTTCTCAACACTCTCTCTTCCAAATCCAATCTCTTCAACTCTCATGATACCATGGCCTCTTCATTTTCATATGATGACAAGATTCAACTCCTGAGGAAAGACATCAATGTTCCTCAGGACGTCTATTTGCGGCCACTCCCTTAGAGTGCATCTCTCTGGGAGACCAAACCCGCCGTTTGTCCCTCATGGTGGCATTGTTTTGGGGGATTATCTTCTTCAAATCATTTGGTTCCCATTTCAACCCTATACTCCATTACATCTGTGTGATCTGTAACCTACATCGATGCAATTAACCCCCAATGACCATAGATGTATCTTAGGTTTCATTATCTTCTCATTGGTCAACGAATCACATCTCACGATTTGTGACTTCTTTTACATCTTCTCTCTGACCAAGGCAGGGTCCACCGGTGGCATCGACAGATACACTTTTGTGCCTCTAAAGTCATCCATCATGTTCACGGGGTTGCCTAACTCGGACAAAGATTGGTCTTCCAATGGTCTATTAATAGTGATCGGCAACTGGCAAATCGCTGTCGTCGGTTGTGTCATCTTTCCTCTGTGACTATCGATGAACCAAAGTATTTTGCCAGCTCCTATTTTTGAATGTAAAGTTCACGCATTTTTAGTTAATTGTAGGGTCTAACATGTTTCTCCTTTTTTCAGCTTCTGGTTCTGTATACATTCCTCCTTACCCCGAGATTTCCAGAGAGAGGGTTAAGTTCTTACACAGGTTTGTGGTCCCGATGAAGAATTAGGTGTTTCACAACCATTGAGTGGTGAACAATGATGGCCTTCAGGCCCTGATGAGTTGCGACCCTTATCTTTCTCCCATAAGCATCGACGACCCTTCAACTCTGTTTCGAGAGAATGACCAGAGGTGTTTTGCCCAATATAAGGCTCACTTTGAAGAGATGTTTGAGGGTCAATACGTTTCTGTCAAGGGCTTGAACCTTCCTCCACTGAATCAAGTGTAACATCGTAAATCATTCTTAATGATGACCAGGGCTTGGCGAACCTAAAAAAGCTTCAAGGGACAAAGACATGTGCATTTCCCATTAACTAGCCTACTTCATAGAATCTCAAAACTTCCATATTCTAGATGATTGTCCAGCTTAGAGAAATGGATAGTAATTAATCGGTTGTCTCATTCCTTGTTCAGCAGATTCGTGACATTAAGGAGTTGACATCTCGGGTTCAATCTTCGCACGATATTTGCTTGCCTTTGTTGGAACCAAGCATGGGATGGAATTTCTATCGAGTAGTGATGAGCGGAAAATATATAAATATTTACCGCCCCTTTTACTTAATATTTTGTTTAGTTTCTCGGGTTTGATGAACATTTTGATGTGTTTTAATTTATTTTGCAGATAAAATAATATTGGGACACAATGAAATCATTTAGGATGAAATGTGGGTCAAATAAGGGCAAAAATTGGACTTGACATATTAATTTTGGAGATTGGAAACTTGAAAGGGCGTTTTAACGAAGTACAGTTTTGGAAATTCCAATTTTGCGCATCTGTCGTATTTTGGGCATAACTTATTACTCCGATATCGGATTGAGCTGATTCAAGTTCCAGATTAAAGAAGACTCAAAGCTCTACAACTTTGAAAGAAAAAATAATTTTGAATTCTGAAGATTTCATGCCCGAAATTGAAGAACCATCCAGAAGTGTGTTATGTGTAATTATTAAAGTCATTTTCAATGCAAAAATTAAATTAATAAATAAATAATAAAAATTATCAAATCACACCAAACATGATAAGAAAATAGTGGAGCAATTAATAATGGATTTGGTGGAGCAATTAGTGGAGCAATTAATAATGGATTTGGTGGATGATTTGATGGAGGCAAAATTTTGCCTATAAATACCAAGCCATTTCATTTGTAAATTCATACTTTCTTCTAAGGAATTCCTTAAGAATACTAAGAAGATTGTATCTTGTTTGTTTATTTACAGCTTTCAGTAATTAATTTCCGCTTTCGCACTTTCTTTTCTTTACTTTTCAGTTTTTACATTCCGCAATTTACTTTTACACACAATACTTTTCTTTCTTTAATTTTCAGTTTTTACTTTTCATTAATGAGGAGGTAACTCTCCTTTGCTGGGGTAAAAGGTAAAACTTTTATTACTAATATTTAGATTAATCTCCCTTAATTATAATATATAAACTAGTTAAAACTTCACTTAACGATGATACCGCCATATTGGTCGGTTGGTAATTATTTAAATTGGTTTTAACCTGACTAAACTGGATACTGCTTGATTGATCAGTTGGTAATTAATTATTTATTTGACTTAATCTGGATACCGCCTATATGGCTGGTTGGTAATTATCATGCAAAGTTAGTATATTAAATTAAAGGAGATATCTAAAATAGAAGTAATAAAAGTGGATTATTTTACCTCAACATTTTCTTTTATTGTACTTTTACTTTATTTACTTTTCAGCAATTTATTTTTCAGCAATTTACTTTTCAGTAATTTACTTTTCAGCATTTACTTTTCAGTAATTTACTTTCAACATTTACTTTTCAGCATTTAATTTTCAGTATTTAATTTCAGCATTTACTTTCCGTCATTTACTTTTCAGCAATTTACTTTTCAGCATTTTACTTTATGTCTTTTATTTTATTTAAGTTTTTACTAGCCCTAGTTATGTGTCGTAACTAAGTTAGTTATCTGAGGTTGTGATGAATTCTAATATCACCAATTTATAAGGGGTTATTTTATAGTTTGGGTAATTTAAAGGTTTACTTATTAAGTCTTAAGCTTAATGCGTCTTGTTAATTGGCCACTAATAAGATTGATCTAGTAAATCTAAAATAAACTTGACAAATGAACTTTAGGTTCCAGCCTTAGACTTAATAGCCCATGATCTTCCTTGAGGATAGATAACCCTTTAATAGATTTCCTTACAGGATAGACATATACCTGTCGGGCGGGGGTAGCCATAATTGGAACTTAAACTTAATGAATCCAGGTAATTTGGTTGACATAGACATATGGTTCAATTGGATTATACTTGGTATTTGCGTCTGACCATCGACAGAGGCTTTAGCATAATTTAGTGTTCCAGGTTAGTAAACCGATATATTACACAAAAATGAAATAACCACTTCATCTTTAAAATGATATTGGAAGATTCACAACTCTAGATAGTTTCATAATATTGAATTTTCTTAAACCTATTTTCGCGCAATTTTATTTACTTGTTTTTAAATTCAAAATCATCTCCATTTCAAATCAATCAATTAACCTTTTAGATACTAGTAATTATTTGACCTCATAAAATTAATAGATTAGGTATTAAGTCCTCGTGGGATCGATACTTTTTATACTACTTGAACGATACATGCACTTGTGTTATACGTGTGTGATTACGCACCAGTCAAGTTTTTGGCGCCGTTGCCGGGGACTTATTTATCTTTCACTATTAGTTTTGGGGTTAGATACATTACTTATATCTATTTTTTTTTACTTATTGTTTTTGTTTTCTTGTGTTTTAGGTTCTCAGAAACTACATGAGACGAACCATAAGCTTTGAACTCCGACCGCTTGACCCATAAATTGAAAGAACCATCAGACAGTTGAGAAGGGAAAGGCGAGAAGGCCAAGAAGCTTTAGTCAACATGGAACCTGAACCTTTGGAAGTTGCACCACCGATACCCATTTGAGACAGAACCATTCCGGTGGTCGACGGCTTCATTTCCTGTATTGTAATTCCTCCTTTACCAGCAAATACGTGTGACATCAAAACATGCATCCAGATGATTCAGCAGTCAGTACAATTTTGGGGAAATGCAACTGAAGATCCTAATTCCCACATCAGCAACTTCCTGGAAGTTTGCGGTACTTTCAATTACAACCGAGCAGTTGAAGAAGCAATGAGACTGCATGTTTTTCCATACTCCTTGAATGACAGAGCTAAAGCTTGGCTACATTCACTACCAGCAGGTTCCATCACAACTTGGAACACTCTAGCCACCAAATTCCTTGCAAAGTACTTTCCACCAGCCAAAACTACAAAGTTGAGAAATGACATCACATCCTTCGTGCAACAAGATTCAGAATCCCTTTGCGAAGCTTGGGAAAGATTCAAAGATTTACTCCGGAAATGTCTTCATCATGAGATCGCAAATTGGCTACAAGTCCAAACCTTCTACAATGGACTTTCTGGAATAATGAGAACCACAATTGATGTTGTTGCTGGAGGAGCTTTGATGGAAAAAGGAGAAGATCAGGCCTGGGACTTAATTGAAGAAATGACCAACAACAATTCTTTATGGCCAACAGAAAGGAGCATGATCCAAAGAATTGCAGGAATTTATGAAGTTGGAGCCAACACAGCACAGAATTCCAAGCTGGATGTGATTTGCAAAAATCTAGAAACTCTTAACATGAAAGTTAATGGTGGATCCACAAGTTCACCATTTGGAGGAGTACCTGAGTCAGATTCTTACAACCAACAAGAAGAGACAGTAAACTATGTCAACAATTTCAACAGACATGGGAACAATCCATATTCCAACACCTATAACCCAGGGTGGAGGAATCACCACAATTTCGCATGGAGCAACAATTCAGGGCAAAAGAACTACCCACCACCTGGATTCTAACAACCAAATAAAAGCCAGGAGCATGAAAAAGAACCAGGAATAATAGAAGTGCTGGCCCAGTTGAAGAAGTAAGAAGCAAAATACGATGCTTTAGCAGCTATGGTTCAAAATCAAGTAGCATTGAATCAAAGCCATTCAGCCTCTATTAAAGCACTGGAAAATCAAATGGGACAACTGGCCAATGCTCAGAGTTACAGACCGCCAGGTAATCTTCCCAGCAACACAGGACCAAATCCAAGGAACCGAGGGAAGGAGCAATGTCAAGCCATCCCCTTGAAAAGAGGTATTGAAATCAACAAAGATGTTGGAATCAAGGCAACAATTGAGGAAGTTTCAAAAGATGCAGTGCCACAGATGGAGGAAAAGAAGCAAAGGAAAAAGAAAAAGATCAGATCACTCCACCTCCACCTTTTCCACAGCGACTTCAGAAAAAAAAAATGGACAAGCAGTTTGCTCGATTCCTGGAGGTATTCAAAAAGCTTCACATCAACATTCCATTTGCAGAAGCCTTGGAAGAAATGCCCAGCTATGTAAAATTCATGAAAAACATTCTTTCACGAAAATGGAGATTGGGAGATTACGAGACAGTAGCATTGACGGAAGAATGTAGTGCCATCATTCAGAGGAAACTTCCCCCAAAGTTGAAAGATACTGGCAGTGTCACTGTCCCATGCACCATTGGAGAACACTATATCGGTAAGGCTTTATGTGACTTAGGTGCAAGTGTTAATTTGATGCCTTTTTCTATTTACAGGAAACTGCAAATTGGAGAAGCAATGCCTACCTCAGTCTCATAATAACTTGCTGATCGAACGCTCGTATTTTCAAGAGGTGTTGTTGAAGATGTGCTAGTCAAAGTCGACAAACTCATTCTTCCAGCAGATTTCATTATCCTTGACATGGAAGAAGACAAAGATGTACCAATCATCCTTGGAAGACCATTATTGGCGACAGGACGAACTGCTATTGATGTACAAAAAGGAGAACTGACCATGAAAGTTCAAGACCAAGAAGTTACCTTCAATGTTTTCAAAGCCATAAAATTCTCGAGCGATGAAAAGGAAGAAGAATGCTTCAGAGTTGATGTTGTTGATAGTATCGTTCAGGATACTGAGCTAAATCCCACGGATACACTTGAAGCTTGCATCACCAACATGACTGACAGCGAGCCAGATGCTGAAATCCTGGAATGTATCAACTACCTTGACAAACCATTCCGATTCAAAGCGACACCACAAGTGGAAAGCCTGGAACTGTCACAGAAAGATCGAATCAAGCCTTCGATTGAAGAACCACCACAGTTGGAGCTGAAGTTACTTCCGAGCCATCTCAGGTATGCATTTCTTGGAAACTCTTCTGAATTACCTGTTATTATTTCCTTTTTACTAACATCGGAGCAGAAAGAAAAGTTTCTGAGAGTATTACGAGATCATAAAAGAGCCATTGACTGGACTATAGCAGACATTCGAGGCATTAGTCCATCATTTTGCATGCACAAGATCTTGATGAATCATGAGTACAAACCCACAGTGGAGCATCAACGAAGACTCAATCCAATCATGAAGGAGGTCGTAAAGAAAGAAATCATCAAATGGTTGGATGCTGGCATCATTTACCCCATCTCAGATAGTACTTGGGTGAGTCCTATGCAGCGTGTGCCGAAGAAAGGAGGAATCACTGTAGTTACCAATGAAAAGAACGAGCTATTCCCAACCAAAACGATGACTGGATGAAGAGTATACATGGACTACCGAAAGCTGAACAAAGCAACACGGAATGACCATTTTCCGCTGCCATTCATTGATCAGATGCTGGACAGACTGGCGGGACATGAGTTCTATTATTTTCTGGACAGATATTTAGGGTACAATCAGATTGCCATCGCACTAGAAGATAAGGAGAAAACTACATTTACATGTCCCTATGGTACTTTTGCTTTCCGCAGGATGCCATTTGGATTATGTAATGCTCTTGCCACATTTCAGCGTTGCATGATGGCCATATTCTCAGACATGTTGGAGCAGAGTATGGAGGTTTTCATGGATGAATTTTATGTGTTTGGAGACTCTTTTTACCATTGTTTGCAAAATCTGGAACATATATTACAAAGATGCGAAGATACCAACATGGTACTCAACTGGGAGAAATGCCACTTCATGGTACATAAAGGCATTGTTCTTGGACACCGGATCTCACAAAAGGGAATCGAGGTAGACAAAGCAAAGATTGAAACAATTGAAAAACTACTTCCGCCGACATCTGTCAAAGGGATTCGAAGCTTTCTCGGACATGCAGGTTTTTACAAGAGATTTATCAAAGACTTTTCCAAGATTGCTAAACCTCTTTGCAATATTCTGGAGAAGGATATGCCTTTCAATTTCACCAAAGAATGCCAGAGAGCTTTTGAGATCTTAAAACAGAAGTTGATTTCTGCTCCCATCATAGTAGCACCAGACTGGACCCTTCCATTTGAGGTGATATGCGATGCTAGTGATTTTACTGTAGGTGCAGTTTTGGGACAATGCAAAGTAAAGATTTTCCACACCATTTACTACTCCAGCAGAACTTTGAATGAAGCTCAACTCAACTACACAACCATTGAAAAGGAGTTGCTCGCAGTTGTGTACGCTTTTGACAAATTTCGCTCCTATCCGATGGGTCCCAAAGTGGTGGTCTACAAAGATCATTCAGAAATCAAATATTTGATCACGAAGAAAGATGCCAAACCTAGATTGATCCGTTGGATACTTCTTCTGCAAGAATTTGATATGGAGATTCGAGATAGGAAAGGGACAGAGAATCAGGTGGCAGATCATCTATCGAGGCTTGAGAATGGAGAAACAGTTGGCAAAGATCTGACAATCAAAGAAACTTTTCCAGATGAACAGCTATTTGCCATGAAACAGCTGGATGTCCCTTGGTATACTGACTATGTCAACTTCATTGTATCAGGAAAATGGCTACCTGTTTAAACGATGTGTTGATCAATTATTGAGGCGTTGTGTTCCACATAAGGAAGTCAACAGTGTTTTGCAGCACTGTCATTCATCACCATATGGCAGACACTTCAGCGGAAATAAAACTACAGCCAAAGTCCTACAATCAAGTTTGTTCTGGCCCACTCTTTTTAAAGATGCTTATCTTTTTGCTCTTCAATGTGACATGTGCTAGAGAATGGGGAATATTTCGAAGAGAAATGAAGAACCGTTGCAAAACATTCTGGAACTGGAGATATTCGATGTGTGGGGTATTGATTTCATGGGACCCTTTGTTCCATCATTCGGAAACCTGTACATCTTGGTTGCTGTAGACTACGTCTCCAAATGGGTTGAAGTAATTGTACTACCATCCAATGATTCAAAAGTGGTGATCAAATTCCCGAAAAAGAATATTTTCACTCGGTTCGGAACACCTCGGGCAATTATCAGTGATGGTGGCTCACATTTCTGCAACAGATACTTTGATGCACTCCTATCCAAATACGGAGTTACTCACAAAGTTTCCACTGCTTATCATCCATATTCAAATAGACAGGTTGAAGTTTCAAACAGGGAAATCAAAAGAATCTTGGAGAGAACTGTTGGATCAACAAGGAGGGACTGGTCAACAAAACTGGATGACGTATTGTGGGCTTATCGGACAGCTTACAAGACACCCATTGGTATGTCCCTATATCAATTGGTGTTTGGGAAAGCGTTCCATCTGCTAGTTGAGCTTGAGCACAAGGCGTACTGGGCACTAAAGAAGTTGAATCTTGATCCACAAGATGCAGGAGAGAAAAGACTCCACCAACTCAACGAATTGGAGGAATTTCGCTTACAGGCTTATGAGAATGCCAGATTGTACAAAGAAAAGACCAAGAAATGGCATGATCAAAAAATAGTGCACAGACAGTTGGAACCAAGGCAGCAAGTGTTGTTGTACAATTCACGATTGAAACTTTTTCCTGGAAAGTTGAAATCAAGGTGGTCAGGTCCATTTGTGATCACTCAGGTTTTACCATATGAAGCTGTTGAGTTACTGGATCCCAACACCAACAAAACATTCAAGGTTAATAATCAGCGTGTCAAACACTACTAGGGAGAATCATTTGAGCGACAAAAAGAAAGTGTCATACTTTCAGATCCAGCCTAACGTTCGAGAAATCACGTCTAGCTGACGACTTTAAACTTAGCACTCGCAGGGAGGCAACCCATGCAATTTGTGTATATATTGTGATCTTCTGTGTTTTATTTTTGTGTATTTAATTTTTACAGGTAAAGTCATTTCAAGATGGAAGAAGTTCTCGCAAATCTTCACAAGAAATTTCATTCTCTCCCTCAAAACTCTCTGATGAAAGTCTAAAAAGTTCGCTTGGAACGGATGAGATTACTAACGATCCATGGTGTTCCAAATGATATTCATTAGGTAATCGAAGCACGGGTCCGATTGGCAGGTGAGTCTTCTGACTCTTTTATTTCACATCTACCTGGTTTTGGAGGAAACACCTATGCAAAGAAACGTAGAGCTAAGCAAATGGGTGTTTGTTATAAATGTGCACGCTGGAATTGCAATACTCGTTGTCGTTCTTTAGGAATTGTGTCTGATAATCGCAAAGACAAAATTAAATTCATTAGGGATGGCTTGAGTAAGGAGTTGTTGGTTTATAAGGTGGTCCAAAGATCAATATAAGCAATGAAAAGAATGAATACTCATAAGAAGTATGACGGAATCAAACATACAAAGATCGGCTTTTGGATGCGAAGAACAACAAAAAATTTCTCATTATGGATGCTTTCGGCCAAAGCAAGATTTTTTTGAAGAAGATGAACAAGCTCTAAGCTTCCAAAGGATTCCAAGCTCTAAGTTTCGGTTTCCCTATCACCTTGTATTGATCCCTTGAATTTGCTAGTAAATTAGGAAGAAAAACAATTCTTATTCCTTCTCCAAGAGGCTCACGATTTTGGTATATTTTTGGGAGAGAGAGAGTTTTAATTCTTTTGTTATTTGTTTTCCAAAAACATGATAAAATCAATTACCAAAAATTTGGTATATACTTTCAAAAAGTCAACCAAAATTTTTGGCTCCAAAATTACATTAAATGTCCACACCAACCAACATCATGAATAGTGACTGCATGTCACTCACCAAAAAGGTGACTTGACATCTATCACTAAAGTGACAAGTGATGTGACTCATGATGTGACTTGTGGGCCCCAATTTAATTCAAAATCGAAGTGGGCTCGCAAACACATTCCGAGCTAGGGTTCATTAATTCCGAATTAACAAATTTTCCGTTGCGACGTAATTAAATCAAATTCAATTAAATAATTATGCCTAACAAAATTACTATTCACGTCGCTTGTGAATTAATTCTAAATCAATTCGTTAGCCCGAATTAAAATCCAATTTTAATTCTGCGTCGAAATCCAATTTCGTATAATATATCGAATATATTATTTTATCGATTAATTCCAAATTAATCGTTCTCTCTCTTCAAATAGTACTTTATCCCAGATAAAGTCTCTTCGCTATTAATCCCAGATTAATAAAGTTCGATTCATACGTCATCGGTGAATCTTCGGGAAGCGACCCAAGAGATCCCTGGATATGTTGGCAGTAAATCCGATCGTCGGACTATCCAAACACGTACGTACCTAGTACTACATTCTTACCGATTTACGAGACAAGGTTGGCTTCTAGCAAAGCGCCATGCCTACCCAATTCTCCAGAAATATTCTTAATGGAATATATAATCTATGTCAAGCGTAGTATACATAGTATTACGTATTATGATCCAGTATCGGATGTCACATGCAAGTCCCGACTGGAATAGTGTCTGCCCCGTACGAAACGTATATCGGATCACTAGCAACTAGTCTCTTTATTATCGGATAATCATGTCCTAGTCATATTATCTCGATGGTTGCAAATCTTTAGAGAACCAGTTCTGTATCCCTGCGTGACCATCATCTCCATATGACTGAAGTGATACTTCCGTCTTGACATCACACCCAATACATTACGATTCTCAATAAACCCAGAAGAGGCGTACACAGAACCTGTTAAAGTCCTAGACGACCAAAACCAAAGCGTATTGATTGTCGCAAGTACTAGCGATGCAAGTCTCAGGTTAAGACAAAATACATCTACCCTGATGCGAACTCCCATAGACACATAGTCATACTACCAATGAGATTCTGAGGGGTCTATCCAGAACGAAGCTGTTTCCGTACCATCGGTAAACACAACCTCCTACCATACTTGTATAAGTATCCAATACTTAAATATATGATAACTATGTTATTATGCTTCCATAACAAGCACAAGTGTGATACTAGTCTATTCCGCATTATCGATGTCTAGTCTCGATAATACTACGACTAGAGATATTTAATGATTAAACCGTCGTGGATTGATACTGTCTCATATCATCTCAATCCGGAACTAATCATAAGGACTTTCATCATTCACACATTTAAGTAATTTAATTACGAAATGATAAAAGTGTTGGAAATTCTAATCCATGTCCCAAGATCAAAAGAGCAAACAAAACATATAAATGAATGAACAATATTGAAGTATGGCGGAATCATACTCACAAAGATCGGAATGCGGATGCGTTGATGAAACAAAAATTTTCTCCTTTGTGCAGTGAGGGTTTCGGCCAAACAGAAAAGAGAAGCTCCAAGCAATTTTTTATCCTTCCAAGCTCTAAGATTAGTTTCCCATAACACCTTTGTATGATCCCTTGATGGTGCTAGCCAAAGATGTGTATTTTATGTTCCAAACAAACACAAATTCTTCAAGTTTTTACAACAAAAACAGAAAAGTGGAGAGGGCTGTGAGAGCTCACTGTTTCGGTCATTAGAGAATATGAGAGAGTTATGATTTTTGTTACAAAAATCAATTTATATTTATGCCATAAAATAAACTTATGACACAAATCATGCAATGGCTTAGAGTGTCAAACACTCAATTTCCATGCAAAACCCTTGAGTGCATTGTACACTATCTCCATGCAATGCATCAACAATTAAATAATGCATATAATGACATGTGTCATGTGGGCCCCACACGTTTCCAAATGAAAGTGGGCCCACGCACACTCACGCGTTCGGGTTCGATATTTTCGAAATACCGAACTTGCGTCGCGACGTTAATTAAATCGAATTCAAATAAATAATTGCGCCTAGCGAAATTATTATTTACGTCGCTAACGAATTAATTCTAAATTAACTCGTTTGCCCGAATTAAAATCTAATTTTAATTTCGCGTCGAAATCGAATTTCGATTATTATATCGAATATAATATTTTTACGATTAATTCCAAATTAATCGTTCTCTCTCTTTGTATAGTACTTTATCCAAGATAAAGTCTCTCCGTAATTAATTCAAGATTAATCGAGTTTGAATCATACGTCATTGGTGAATCTTCGGGAAGCGACCCAAGAGATCTCTGGATATGTTGGCAGTAAATACGGCCGTCAGATTATCTGAATACGTACGTACCAAGTACTACGTTTTTACCGATTTACAAGACAAGGTTAGCCTCTAGCAAAACGCCATGCCTACCCAATTCTCCAGAAATATTCTTATTGGAATATAAGATCTATAACATGCGTAGTATACCGTAGTATAGTGTATATCGAACCAGTATCGGATGATCACATGTAAGGCCTGGGGATGGAGATGTGTCTGTCCCGTACGATACACATATCGGACATCAAGCAACCAGTCTCTTTGAATCGGATAATCCTGACCTAGTCATATTATCCCGATGGTTGCAACCATTATAGAGTACTAGTTCTGTATCCCTCGCGATCATCATCTCCATATGTCTGAAGTGATACTTCCATCTTGACATCACACCCAATACACTACGATTCTCGATAAACCCAGAAGAGGTGTACACAGAACCCGTTAAAGCCCTAGACCACCAAAACTAAAGTTTACCGATTGTCGTAAGTACTAGCGATGCAAGTCTCAGGTTAAGATCATATGCACCTACCCTGAAGCGGACTCCCATAGACACGCAGACATACTACCAATGGGATTCCGCGGGGTCTATCCAGAGCGAAGCTGTTTTCCGTACCATCGGTAAAACACAACCTCCTACCGCACTTGCATAAGTATCCTATACTTAAATATATGAGAACTATGCCGTTGTGCCCTCACAACATGCACAAGTGCAGTACTAGTCTATTCCGCATTATCGATGTCCAATCTCGATAATACTACGACTAGGGATATTTAATGATTAAACCTTTATGGATTGATACCGTCTCATATCATCACAATCCGGAACTAATCATAGGGACTTTTACCATTTATATATCAAAGTAAATAAATTACAAAACGGTAAAAGGCAATTTCATTACTACATAGTTAATTTTGTACAATAATACAATATCATTTACAAAATAGTGACGATATGGGTCATAACTGTCTAACAATCTCCCACTTGGCCTATAGCCAGTCACTCAAGCATCTAATACCCGAACTATGTATGTGTCGCTCAAACTTTTCCCGAGGAATTGTTTTCGTCAGCGGATCTGCAATGTTGTCCTCTGATGCGATCTTTTCGATCTTCACATCGCCACGATGTATGATCTCTCGAATCAGATGGAATCGTCGAAGAACGTGTTTGGATCGTTGATGAGACCTTGGTTCCTTAGCCTGCGCTATGGCCCCGCTATTGTCACAATACAATAAAACGGGCTCAGCTGCTAATGGAACTACTCCTAATCCAACTTGGGAATTGAAAAAATGAATAAGAAAAAAATCTGCGTTTTTTTATTTTATTTTATTTTGAATTCTAATTCGACTTAAACTCTTATTAGGGTTTTATAATCTCATTAAACCACTATTTGTAGATCCAATGGCTAAGATTTAGTTAACATTTATCCCACATCGGATTCTTAATTAATTTTGTTGTCTTTGGAGCACCTATATAAACCAAAGAATTCTTCATAAATTTTTACACCAAAACCTTTCATATTTTGGGTTTTTATAAGTGAGAAACTCTAAAGTTTAAGAGTAAGCCACTGATTTTGAGGATCCTTAAGTCTAATTGACTAGAGGAATCTTAAGTTAAAAGTTTTAAGGTATTTGCCTAGGCTAACACCAAGGGCAAAATACTCGTGCACTCAAGGCGTAGTCTTACCATTAAGTTTTGGCTTTGGTGTGTGCACCTTTAGAGGCCACACACCTAGGTGGATCTTTGCAATGTGGAAGAGCTTGCTGAGTTCGAGAAAAGCTTGTAGATTGGTGGGAGGACTGGAGGAGTCTTCGGTTCACGTAAGTCTTTTTCTTTCTTTATTTTTAATTAGAGTTCTTATGATAGTTAGCATGTTTAAGTTTATGTTCTTTGCATGTTTTATGAGTTTTTATGCTTAGAATATATAGTAACATGCCTAGGATTATAGAATAATCAAAACAAATGGGTCTTGGGCAAAGGGATAGCGGCATCATAATTTTTAATTTTTCAATACGCACTCGCGGCCGCTTCCCAATACTTGCTGCAAACCATGATCCTATGGCAACAACATATTTGATATTATAGTCATTAGAAGATAAGTTCGGGCAGCCTTCAGAGTTGAAACAAGGCTACTGTCTCACTATTAACCGCAAGGATGAAGGAAGGAACATCAGTCCGAGAGCATGTCTTAAGGATGATGTCTCATCTCAACGTGGCTGAAGCCCATAGTTCTCTTATAAATAAGCAAAGCCAGGTGAAAATGATCATGGAAACACTTCTGAAGAGTTTCATGCAGTTTAAAATCACTCTACCTAGTTCATTCAGGGGGTATGCATTACAAACTACAATGTATATCTTGAATGTAGTTCCATCTAAGTCTGTTCCTAATACTCCCTTAGAGTTGTGGAATGGTCGTAAAGTAAGTTTACGACATTTCTACATATGGGGGTGTCGAGCACATATGCTGCAAAATAATGCTAAGAAGTTGGAGCCACGTTCTCAGATGTGCCTATTTGTAGGCTATCTTATGGAAACTATGGGTGTGTTCTTTTATAATCCAGAAGATAACAAAGTATTTATGTCGAAAAATGCTACGTTTCTTTAGGAGGATTATATAAGAGACTTCAAACCTCGAAGTAAATTTTTACTTGAGGAGTTACTTGCTGGTACGACCAGCATACCATTGTCAACAGTTGACATAAACATAACACCATCTATATCTGAGCGTCAGATGAAAGTTTATCAGAATAATTTACCACCTAGATGTAGTGCGTGGGTTATGAGACAACTTGAACGCTACTTAGGATATGGAGAGGCACAACTTGTTGCTTCCAGTTATGGTATATATAATCTATTAACCTATCGTAGTGTAATGGCTCAAAGTAATGAACCTCGAGATGGAGTCTATGTACTCCAACTTAGTCAAGGAGATTATAGACCAACCTGACGGAGTAAAACCCATCGGTTGCAAGTGGATCTACAAGAGAAAAAGAGGTGTAGATGGGAAGGTACAGACCTTCAAATCTAGTCTATTGGCAAAGGGTTATACCTAGAAAGAGAGAGTCGACTATAAGGTGACATTCTCGCTAGTAGCCATGCTAAAATCCATCCACATTCTTATTTCATTTGTCCCATATTATGACTATAAAATTTGGCAAATGGTCTTCAAGACTGTATTCTTGAAAGACAATCTTGATGAAAGTATCTATATTGTACAACCAGAGAGGTTCATAACCCAAGGTCAAGAGCAAAAATTTTACAAGTTGCAAAGGTCCATTTATGGACTTAAGTAAGCATCTCAATCTTGGAACATAAGATTTGATATTACGATCAAGTCTTATTATTTTGAGTAGAATGTTAATGAGCCTTGTGTTTACAAGCGCGTCATTCACGAGAAGGTTTTTTTTCTTGTGTTAAACGTCGATGATAATTTACTCATTGGGAATGACATAAAGATATTATCGGACGTGAAAAAATGGCTAGCTAACCAATTCCAAATGAAAGATTTAGGAGAGGCAAGTTATGTACTTGAGATCCAGATTATTCGGGATCGAAAGAAACGACTGTTAGCAATGTCTTAGGTATCCTATATCGACAAGATTCTTGTACGATTTGGAATGTATAATTCTAAGAAAGGTAGTAATTTTCCTTTCAGGCATGGAATTCATTTGTCTAAGGAACTGTATCCTAAGACACCTCAATGAGTTGAGGAAATGAGACATATATGTTATAACTCAGTGGTTGGAAGTCTCATGTATGTAATATTATGCACGATATCGGTCATCTGCTTTGCAGTGGGAGTAGTCTGTAGGTTATAGTCAAATCCAGGATTAGATCATTGGGTAGCTGTGAAATACATTCTCAAGTATCTTAAGAGAACGATATATTATATGCTTGTATATTTTTGTGAGGATATGATCCTCATGGGATATACTGACTCTGATTTTCAGACGGATGTAGATTCTAGGATATCAACATCTGAATCAGTATCCACCCTAGGTGGTGGGGCTATTGTGTGGAGAAGCATAAAGCAATCTTGTATTGCTTACTCCACTATGGAGGCTGAATATGTAGCAGCTTGTGAAATAGCTAAAGAAGCAGTCTGGCTCCGTATGTTCTTGGGGGATCTGGAAGTTGTTCCAAATATGGATAAATCATTCACATTTTATTGCGATAATATTGGAGCAGTGACAAGTTCAAAGAAACTAATAAGCCACAAGTGGGGAAAGCATATAGAGAGAAAATATCATGCAGATTCCATCCGTAGACAACCTGGCTGAACCGTTTTCAAAGACCCTGTCGGCTAATGTTTTTAAAGGTCACCTAAAGGGTTTAGGTTTACATGACATGTCTCATTTGCTATAGTTCATGTGGGAGATTGTTGGGGTTTTATGCCATAGAGCTTCATGTAATATAAACGAAATTGTTTATTGAAATAATAGATGCATTATTCATTTATCAAATTATTTGATTTAAATCGCATATTGTAAAATTGTCTTGTTTATTTTTCATTACTCATGTGCCTTCAGACTTAGTGTATAAGTGGTATACACAAGAGGATTCAGATCTAAAGTTAGTAATCTAAAATAGTCCATAGAGAGCAAATAAAGTGGGAACTTTGTTTGTGGTTTATCAATAGCTGCGGTCCATTCTATATATTGATATGATGACCTTGATCCGACATCGTTCATATAGTGACATAGGAATGGAGGCACCTTGTATGATATGATCATATAGGGTTGGGCCCAGATAAAATGAATATCTTTTAATTTCCGTTAAACATAGAAATTCATTTTAATCTACTAGATAGTCATATATACATTGATCTTAATCCTTAGTGTACTACGAACTCCTTCATGACAGCCTATGTCCTTTGATTTACTAAGGTTTGATCGGTGAAATCACTCACGTTACGCAAGCGCACGTATCGCTCAAGTAGTATAAAATGTATCTATCCCACGAGGACTTAATACCTTAGATATCAATTTATGAAGTTAAATGTTTACAACTACCTAATAGATTGGTTTGTTGATTGGATTGTGATTTTTGCTAAAAACAAGTAAATAAAACAGTGCGAAATTAAATTAAAGGAAAATTAAATATTATAAAGCTATCTAGGGTTGTGAATCCTTCTAATATCTTGTAAAGATGAAGTGGTTATCTCATGTTTGTGCAATATATCGATTTCTTAACCTGGAACACGAAATTATGCAAAAGCCTCTGTCGATGGTCAGATGCAAATACCTAGTATAACCCAATTAATCATATGTCTATGTTAACCAAGTTACCAGAATTCATTAAGATTAAGTTCCAATTGTGGCTACCTACGCCCGACAGGTATATGTATATCCTAGAAGGAAATCTATTAAAGGGTATCTAATCCGTAAGTGGGATCGTAGGCTATTAAGTCTAAGGCTGAAATCTAAAATCTCTTCGTCAAGTTCATTTTAAGTTTACCATATCAATCTTATTAATGGCCAATTAAAAAGAAGTATTAAGCTTAAGACTTAATAAATAAACCTTTATATTACCCAAGACACAAAATGACCACTTATAAAACGGTGATATTGGAATTCATCACAACCCTAGATAAAGGGTTTAGTTACCACACATATCTAGAATTATTAAAGACATAAATAAAGTAAATGACACAAGATAAAGCTGTAAATTAAAAAGGTAAATAAAACAATAAAGAAAATGTTGGGGTTAGAGGATCCACTTTTATTACTTCTAATTTATATATCTCATTTATTATAATACATAAAATTTACATGACATTACCAACCGACCAGATAGGCGTTGTCCAGTTTAGTCAGGTTAAAATCAATTTAATTAAGTCTGACCGACCATAAAGGCGGTATCCCATTAAGTCAGGTTTTAAAATAGTTGATATATTATAACTAAGGGAGATTAATCTAAATATTAGTAATAAAAGCTTTACCCTTCACCCCAGCAGAGGGGAGTTACCTCCTCATACTGAAAAGTAAAATAAAGAAAGATCTATTGCATAAATTAAAAATTAAATACAAGAAAGCTGTAAATAAACAAACAAGATACAATCTTCTTAATATTCTTAGGGAAATCCCCAGAAGAAGGTATGAATTGGAATTCTGATTTCGGCCTCAAATTATAGGTAAAATTTTGGTCCACGAGTCGCGACGCAGAACCCTTGCTTGTCGCGATGCATTGTTGATTTAACAAGATGATGATATGTGGCTGTCGCTAGAATTATTGGTTCGGCATCATGAAGTTCTGCACGTCGCGAAGCTGACATAAGTAATGACGTGTAATGTCGGTAGCATGGGATGATGACACATGTCTGGCGTATGATAGCAAGATTGTTGTGATGTTGACACGTGGCCGGCGCATTTTAGTAAGTGCGTATGATAGCAAGTTTCTCTCATGTTGACACGTGTCCGGCGTATTGTAGCGGTTGCGACGCAAAAGTGTTGGGCGTCGCGACGTAAAATTCTAGTTTTGCCCTTTTTGTCCATTTTCGCTGTTTTGGACTCGATTTGATTCCAGTGAGTTCTGAAACCTTATTTATCTACAAAATACACAAAACACATCAAATATTCACAAAAATCAAGAAACTATCCAAAATTTTAAGTCAAATGGGTGGTAAATATTGATATATTTACCGCTTATCACACCCTCAAATCTAATATTTTGCTAGTCCTCGAGCAAAACAACAAAATAAAATAAAATAAATAACTGAAACTAAATTAAACTAAGCCACTTTCGTATGGATCATGATTGCATTTAGCGTATGCAACAAGCTTTTCAACCCCTAGGTGTCCCTAGTGGACAAGTTGTAGTCTCGTGAGGGTTTTTAGTAACGATACCCACAAATGTCAAATGCGCACAAAAGCAAAAAGACAAAAGAAAAAGAGAATAAACAAGTTAGTGACTAAACAAGTGAAACTCTTATCCAAGTTAAGAATTGTTTTCTTTCTTTATAAATTACCAAATAAGTAAATTCTCCGATTATTTTTACCATTTTCCATCAACACAACTAATAAGGTAATAATCAGCTCATTGTTCCCACAATATTCATAAACGTAGTTGAAAAGAGTGTAATATTTTGGTCCTAAAGTTATATCAGAATTCACACCTTTTTTAGCAATGGATTTTTTTTATTTACAATATCTTCAATCCATGTAGCGAGCTTTAGGCCAGTGACTCCCAAGCCAGTTGGCTTTAGGGCACTAGGTGTTAAGACACACTTACAGACTTAATTACTCAGATTTCATATTTCTTTCTTTCTTTTTTTTTTATAATATTTTCAATCCATATAGCGAGCTTTGTGCCAGTGACTCCCAAGCAAGTTGACTTTAGGGCACTAGGTGTTAAGACACCCCCTACAGACTTAATTACTCGGATCTCAGATGTATTTTTTTTATTATTCCATCGCTTTTTTAGGTGCTTCCTCTAATTAAACTAGAGTACTGATTATTACAAACTTTTCAATTACAACTCATGGCCGTATGTTACCATGCATATTGATAATACCTGTCAACTGAGCATATGAAGATCCAATTTAGTCAGTATTATGGAGAATTCATGAATTAAATAATTCAAAAGGAAATAAACAAAAATTAACTTATTACGAAATAGGTTGAGATACGTCTCAGGAGTGGAAATTCCTTACACAACTATCTCACACCAATTTCACCTGATTAGTCAAATTAAAAACATAAAAACAAAATATTTTTTTTTAAAATTTTTTTTTAAAATTTTTTAAAATTTTTGGCTAAAAATCAAATAAAAACAACACAATAAAAACAAGATACTAGTCAACTATTCCCCTCCCCAAACCTAATTGAGACATTGTCCCCAATGTCTAAAAAGTAACAGAAGAGTTTAGAAGACAGTACCTGGTTTGCTGAAATTCTACATCTAAAAAGAAAATTAAAGGTTAAGATCTAGATTTATCCGACGCTTCTTACCATGATCATTATCGGAGCAGTTTATCTTGGGAAGGATAGGGTCAACTTGAGGTTCAAATGTTAAAAGTTGGTCAATTAAATCATGGGCAGTTCTGGCAATGAAGAGGATATTTTTTACAGGTTTTGACACAAACTGACCGGTGTTGTCACACGCGTATAACGCAAGCGCACATATCATTCAAGTAGTACAAAAAGTATCGATCCCACGAGGACTTAATACCTAGCTATTAATTTATGAAGTCAAATTATTATGAGTATCTAACGGATTGGTTGTTTGATTTGAAGGTGACTTTAAACTAAAGTAAATAAAAATTGTGCGAAAGTAGGTTGAGGAAAATTCAAATTTAAAAACTATCCAGGGTTGTGATTTCTTCCAATATCTTTTTAAAGATGAAGTTGTTATCTTATATTTGTGTAATATATTGGTTTACTAACCTGGAACACGAAATTATGCAAAGGCCTCTGTCAATGGTCAGCTGCACATACCCAGTGTAACCCAATTAAACCATATGTCTATGTCAACAAAATTACCTGGATTCATT
Source organism: Zanthoxylum bungeanum (assembly GCA_019454045.1). Lineage (NCBI taxonomy): Eukaryota > Viridiplantae > Streptophyta > Magnoliopsida > Sapindales > Rutaceae > Zanthoxylum > Zanthoxylum bungeanum. Next base: position 29,631 of record SKCR01046398.1, read on the forward strand.
AAGATTAAGTTCCAATTGTAGTTACCCCCGCCTGACAGTTATATGTATATCATGTAAGGAAATCTATTAAAGGGTTATCTATCCTCAATGAAGATCGTGGGATATTAAGTCTAAGACTGAAACCTAAAATTCCTTCGTCAAGTTTATTTTAAGTTTACCAGATCTATCTTATTAATAGCCAGTTAACAAGACGCATTAAGCTTAAGACTTAATAAGCAAACCTTTATATTACCTAAACTATAAAATAACCCCTTATAAACCAGTGATATTGGAATTCATCACAACCCAAGATAACGGGTTTAGCTACGACATATATTTACAACTAGTAAAAGCTTAAAAGTAAAAGACATAAAGTAAAGTGCTTGAAAAGTAAATGTTGGAATTTAAAAAGGTAAAAGTACAATAAAAGAATATGATGGGGTTAAAATATCCACTTCTATTACTACTATTTTAGATATCTCCCTTAATATAATATATTAACTTGTGTGATATTACCAACCAGCCATATAGGTGGTAACCTGATTAAGTCAAATTAATAATTAATTATCAACCGACCAACCAGGCGGTATCCATGCTTAGTCAGGTTAAAACCAATTTATAATTAATTACCAACCGACCAATATGGCGGTATCCTTATTAAGTCAGGTTTTAAATAGTTATTATATTATAATTAAGGGAGATTAATCTAAATAGCAATAATAAAAGCTTTACCTTTTACCCTAGCAGGGGGAGTTACCTCCTCATTACTGAAAAGTAAAAACTGAAAAATAAAGAAAAGTAAGTACTATTGCGTAAAAGTAAATAAAATTAATTACAGAACTGAAATTAAACAAACAATATACAAACTTCTTAAAATCCTTAAGAAAGAATTCAGAAGAGAGTATGATTTTACAACTGAGATCGAGCTAAATTTATAGGTGTCAGTAGGACTTTCGCGTCGCGACGCGCCACCATTGCATGTCGCGACGCGCTGAAATGGCGCACAATGATTGGCTACTTTGATCTCTTATCTGCTGATGTGGCGATGAGGAATATGTCGGCCTAATAAAATACTGACACGTGGAATATTTGGATGATTAACTCAATAATTGTGTTAACGTGGTGATCTGGATTTTCGGTAGCATGTGATGGTGACACGTGGCGCAATGTGATTTATGGAAGATGACATGGACGACATGTGGCACAATGACTTGGTATGCTACTGATGTGGCAGACATGTGGATGACACATGGTTGATGATGATTGTCGGCAACATGTGATGATGACATGTGCCACGGCGCACGTTAGCAGATTTGTTGTGATGTTGACACGTCGCAGGCTCACGTTAGCATCCAGCGTATTTTAGAAAACTTCTTAGATTTTGACACGTGTCTCAGGTACACGTTTACAAGATTCTGCGCACGTTAGCGGTCGCGACGCATAAAATGATAGTTTTGCCCTTTTTCCGTTTTTCACTGTTTTGGCCTCGAATCACCTCCAGAGTGTTCTAAAACTTTATTTATCTACAAAATAACACAAAACACATCAAAATATTCACAAAACTCAAGAAACTATACAAAATATTAGGTCAAATGAGTGGGAAATAGTGATATATTTACCACTCATCATAAACCCATTTCTCTGAGCATCATCAAGAAACACATAAAGAAAGTCATAAAATCCATCAGTATTAAACAGTCCGATTGGTTTCTGGTGTATGTTCAAGTTCGCCCAAGATAGTACTGTAAAAATTTCCTCCATTGTGTCCAAGCCACATGGAAAAGCAATAAAAGTATCAGCACGAGTTAATCATTTCCACAAGTCGTTCAGACACACCTGGCATAATACATTCATCTCTGTTTAATGGTCCTATAAGATTCGCTTCTGCCAAAGGTTTTGGGATGATTCCCAAAACTTGACTTCCTCATTCCTATACTGCCCTTGAAACGTATCCCATTAGTCCAAGATTACCACCGCAATATACTAAGTGCATATTCCTTTCAGCTATGACTCTGCCCAATTCATGTGCTGCCTCAACGAATTCTGATCTCGTCTTCTTGAAGTTGCTTCCATTTTTTTGTTTATACATTTCTTTCTCAAATCTGGATGTCTTCAAGAGTGCAATAACGAGCTAAATTTATAGAACCTGAAAAAGGGTGAGTAATAAAAGCACTAGTACCTGACAAATGACAATTATTAGCTAAACAGTAAAATAAATCATGGAAGTCAAAAAGTATGGATCCTGTCAGAGAAAAATAAAAGAAAATAACAAAATAAATCACAATTATTAGTTAAAGACAAGAGAAAATAATATTTACAATAAGTAAAGGCTTGAATGACATATATGCGTCAGGGAAACGTTTCCCATCCAATTTTCTTATAAATTGGCAAACATGGTCTTTTAAAGTCAGATTCCTGAGACTTAATTGTTGTCTTTCTTTTCGAAATTGTGTATGTAACATGCGAATTACGTGATACACATATCCACTGGGATGCGTCTCAAGAGTCAATGATATGTCATCTAATGACTCATTACTCATGCCATTCCTAATAAATTTAATTTTATCTTCACGGTTATAAGACACCATTCCTAAAGAACGACAATGAGTATTACATGTCATGCGTGCACATTTATAGCAAACACCTAATCTTTTAGCTCTTCTTTTCTTAGCATAGGTTCTTCTTCCTAAACCAGTCAGATATGAAACAAAAGAGTCAAAAGACTCACCAGTAAATCGGACTCGTGCTTCAATTAACCAATGAATTTAATTAGGAATACCTTTGATCATCAGTAGTCTCATTCGTTCCAAGCGAGCTTTGTAGACTTTCATCAAAAATTTTTGAATGAGATAAGGAAATTGCTTGTGAAGATTTACGAGAACATCTTCCATCCTGAAATGTGACTTTACCTACAAAAATTAAACACACAAAAATAAAACACACCAAATTTCAATATATACACAAATTGCATGGGTTGCCTCCCTGCTAGCGCTAAGTTTAACGTCGTCAGCTAGACATGACTACCCGAACGTTAGGCTGGATCCGAAAGTGTGACACTTTCCTTTTGTCACTCGAATGATTCTCCCCAGTAGTGCTTGACACGCTGGCTGTTAACTTTGAATGTATCATTGGAGTTGGGATCAAGTAACTCAACAGTTCTATCTGGTAAAACTTGAGTGATTAAGAATAGAACTGACCACCGTGATTTTAACCTCCTAGGGAAAATGACACAAAACACTTCAAAATATTCACAAAACTCAAGAAACTATACAAAATATTAGGTCAAATGAGTGGGAAATAGTGATATATTTACCACTCATCACACCCCCAAACCTAACATTTTGCTAGTCCTCGAACAAAACATCAAAATAAAATAACATAAACATCTTTAAAATAAAATTAAGCTAAGCCATTTTCGTAGGTATCACAGTTGCATTTAGTGTATGCAACAAGCCTTTAAACCACTAGGTGTCCCTAGTGAACGAGTTGTAGTCTCCTGAGGGGCTTACAGCAACGATACCCACAAATGTTTGATAAAAGTAAAAAGATAGAAAAACTAATGCATACAAAAGCAAAAAGACAAGAGAAAATAGAATAAACAAGTTAGTGATTAAGCAGGTGAAACTTCTTTTCCAAGTTAATAGTTGTTTTCTTTCTTTCTAAATTACCGAATAAGTAAATTCTCTGATTATTTTTACCATTCTTCATATACATAGCCAACAAAATATTAATCAACTCATTTTGCCCACAATAGTCACAAGTGTAGTTGAGAAGAGAGTAATATTTTTGTCCTAAAGTTATATCAGAATTCACACCTTTTTTAAGCAATGGAATATTTTTTTTGATTTTTTTGATTTTTTTTATATATTTATATACAATATCTTCCAACCATGTAGCGAGCTTTAGGATAGTGACTCCCAAACCAGTTGGTTTTAGGGCACTAGGTGTTAAGACACCCCTACGGGCTTAATTACTCGGATTTCAGATATATATATTTTTTTTCAACATCCTTGATCCATGTAACGAGCTTTATGCTAGTGACTCCCAAACCAGTTAGTTTTAGGGCACTAGGTGTTAAAACACCCCTACGGACTTAATTACTCGGATCTTAGATGCCATTTTTCTTTTTCTCAATTTTTTTTATCCCATCAATTTTTTAGATGTTTTCTCCAATTAAACTAGAGAATTGAATATTACAAACTATTCAATTACATCTCATGTCCGTATGTTACCATGTATGTTGATAATAACTGTCAACTGAGCATATGAAGATCCATTTTATTCAGTTTTATTGAGAATTCACAAATTAGATAATTCAAAAGGAAATAAACAAAAATTAACTTGTTTCGAAATAGGTTGAGATACGTCTCAGGAGTGGAAATTCCTTACACAGCTATCTCTTACACCAATTTCACCCGATTAATCAAATTAAAAACACAAAACACAAAATATTTTTTTGATTTTTGTTAAAAAAATTTAACTTTTTTGTATTTTTTAAAAATTTTTGACTAAAAAAATAACATGATAAAAATCAATTATTCCCCTCCCTCAAACCTAAATGAGACATTGTCCCCAATGTCTTAAAAAGTAGAAGAAGAGTTTAGAAGATAGTACCTCGTTAGTTGAAATTCTACATCTAATAGGAAAACTAAAGGTTGAGATCCAGATTTATTCGACGCTTCTTACCATGATCATCATCAGTCCATTTTATCTTGGAAATGATAGGGTCAATTTGTCGTTCAAATGCTGAGATTTGGTCAATTAAATATGGGCCAATTCTGGCAGTAAAGAGGAGTTCTTTCATAGGTTTTGTCACGAATCCATTTCTTCGGGCATCATCAAGAAACATACAAAGAAAATCATAAAATCCATCAGCGTTAAACGATCCAATCGGTTTCTGATGTATGTTCAAGTTCGCCTAAGAAAGTACTGTAAAAATTTCCTCCATCTTGCCCAAGCCATCTGGCAAAGCAATAAAATCATCAGCACGGTTAATCATTTCTACCAGTCGTTCAGACATACCTGGCATGATCGGTTTCTCTCTGTTTGATGGTCCTATCAGATTCGCTTCTGCCAAAGGGTTTTGGGATGATTCCCAGAACTTGATTGCCTCTTTCTTGTACGGCCTTTGAAACGATCCCTATTAATCCAAGATTACCACTGCCATATACTAAATGCATATTTCTTTCAGCTAAGACTCATCCAAAATCTTGTGTTGTCGCTACGTATTGTGGCTTAGTACCAACACTAGTACCACAAAACACACAAATATTTTCAACTCGTCTTCTTGAAGTGGCTTCCATTTTTATGTGGATGTCCTCAAAAGTGCAATGATGAGTTGAATTTATAACACCTGAAAATGATGAGTGAAAATAATAGCACTAGTACCTGCCAAATGATAATTATTAGTTAAACAGTAAAATAAATCGTGAAAGGTCAAAAAATCTGGATCCTGTCGGAGAAAATAAAAGAAAAGAACAAAACAAATCACAATTATTAGGAAAAGATAAAGAGATATAATATTTACATAAAGTAACGGCTTGATTGACGTCTATGCATATATACAAAATGCATGGGTTGCCTCCCTGCTAGCGCTAAGTTTAAAGTCCGAAGGCACATGAGTAATCAAGGATAAACAAGACAAATTATAATATGCGATTTAAATCAAACAACTTTGATAAATGAATAATGCATGTTTTATTTCAATAATATAAATTTGTTTATATTATATGAAGCTTTAGGGAATAAACCCAATAATCTCCTCTTTGAACTAGAGCAAATGGGACATGTCATGTAAACCTAAACTCTTTAGGTGACCTTAAAAAACTTTAGCCGACAAGGTCTTTGTAAATAGATCAGCCATGTTGTCTGCGGATGGAATCTTTGTGTCAACATCTCCTCTTTGGACTATCTCTCTGATGAGATGATATTTTCTCTTTATTTATTTTCCCCACTTATGGCTTCTTAGTTCCTCTAAATTCACCACTGCACCACTATTATTGCAATAAAGTGTGAGTGATTTATCCATATCTAGAACAACTTTTAGATCTCCCAAGAACTTACGGAGCTAGACTGCTTCTTTAGCTGCTACACAAGTTGAGAATATATTTCACTGCCACCCAATGATCTAATCATGGGTTTAACTGAAACCTACTAACTACTCCCACTGCAAAATAGATGCTCGGTCTTGTGCATAACATAGCATACATGAGACTTCCAACCACTGAGGCATAAGGGATATGTCTCATTTCCTCAACTACTTAAGGTGTCTTAGGAGAATGCTCCTTAGACAAATGAATTCCAAGTCTGAAAGGCAAATTACCTTTTTTGGAATTCTGCAATCCAAAATGCACAAGAATCTTGCCGATATAGGATGTCTGAGACATTTCTAACAGTTGTCTCTTACGATCCCGAATTAACTGGATCCCAAGTACATAACTTTCCTCTCCCAAATCTTTCATTTGGAATTGGTTAGCAAGCCTGATTTTCACGTCCGATAATATCTTTACATCATTCCCAATGAGTAAAATATCATCGACGTACAACAAGTGAAAAACTATATTCCCGTCAATGACGCGCTTGTAAACACAAGGCTCATCAATGTTCTTCTCAAAGTTATAAGATTTTATCATAGTATCAAATCTTATGTTCCAAGATCTAAAGCCTTGTTTAAGTCCATAAATGGACCTTTGCAACTTGAAAACCTTTTGCTCTTGACCTTTGGTTATGAACTCCTCTGGTTGTACAATATAGATACTCTCATCAAAATTTCCATTCAAGAATGCAATCTTGACGTCTATTTGCAAAATCTCATAGACATAATATGCGGCAATGGAAAGAAGGATATAGATGGATTTTAGCATGGCTACTGGCAAGAAAGTCTCATCATAATCGACTCCCTCTTTCTGGGTATAACCATTTTCCACTAGCCTAGTGACCGGCGTAATCACACACATATAACGCAAGCGCACGTATCATTCAAGTAGTATAAAAAGTATCGATCCCACATGGACTTAATACCTAGCTATTAATTTTATGAGGCCAAATGATTACTAGTATCTAACAGATTGATTGATTGACTGGGTGGTGACTTTAAACTTAAAAACAAGTAAATGAAATTGCAAAAATAAGTTTAGTAAAAATCAAATTTATAAAACTATCTGGGTTGTGAATTCTCCCAATATCTTTTAAAATATGAAGTGGTTATTTCACGTTTGTGTAATATATTAGTTTATTAACCTGGAACACGAAAATATGTAAAAGCCTCTTCCGATGGTCAGATACAAATACCCAGTGTAACCCAATTAATCATGTTCCTATGTCAACCAAGTTACCTGAATTCATTAAGATTAAGTTCCAATTATAGTTACCCCTGTCCGACAGGTATATTCCTATCCTGTAAGGAAATCTATTAAAGGGTTATCTATCCTTAAGGAAGATCGTAGGTTATTAAGTCTAGGGTCTTAAACCTAAAATCGTTTTTCCAAGTTCATTTTAAGTTTACCAGTTCAATCTTATTAATGGCCAGTTAACAAGAAACATTAAGACTAAGGCTCAATAAAACCTTTATATTACCCAAATCGTAAAACAACCCCTTATTAACCAGTGATATTGGAATTCATCATAGCCCTAAATAACGGGCTTAGTTACGACACATATCTAAGGCTAATAAAAGATTAAATAAAATAAAAGACATAAAGTAAATGCTGAAAATTAAATAAAGTAAATGCTGAAAATTAATAATGTAAAGTACAATAAAAGAAAATATTGGGGTTAGATGATCCACTTTTAATATTTCAAAATTAGAAATCTCCCTTATTCTCAATGTTTACCGATTTATTAACCAGGCCATAAAGGTGGTAATTTCATTTGTCAATTAAATCAAACCGACCATATAGATGGTAACAAGGTTATTACCTAAACCGACCATATAGGCGGTAACTACGTCTGAAATGAAAAACCGACCGTATAGGTGGTAAATAAGGTTGTCACTTAAACCGGCCATATAGGCGGTAACTAATTAATCCAAATTTTAATTAAAATAAGGGAGATTAATCTAATTCATTATATTAAAAGTCTCACATTTTCACCCCAGCAGAATGAGATTACATGCCCATGCTGTAAAAGAAAACACACAAAATTTTATTAAATAAATAAAAAGAAAATACAAGAAAACTTAAATAATATACAAGACACTTTCCTTTATATTTTCATGGAGAAACTCCTCCAAAGAAAGCATGAAAAAATTACAAAGTTAGGCTTGGTATTTATAGGGAAATCTAAAGGCTTCCACCAATTTCTCCACCAATTGCTCCACCAAACATGGCACCAAAGATGGCTTCAAACATGGCACCAAAAATGGCACCAAACATGAAGTTTGACAATTTTATTAATTTTATATTATATTTTGAAAATAACTATAGTAATTACACAAAATATACTAGATTATTCATCAATTTCGGCCTTCCAAACTTCCGAATTCGAAAATATTTAAATCTTAAAAGTTGTAGATATTTGTGTCTTCTTTAATCTGGCACTTGAATCAGCTCAATCGGATATCGGTTGAAAACGTTATGGCCAAAATACCAAACTTGCGCAAAATTGGAATTTAGGACAACACTTCGTGACGCGTATAGTAAATTTCCGTTTTCGCCATTTTTTGCTCCGAATTTCATCGTTTTAGCCCCGAGTTGATTCCATTAAGTCCCAATACTTTATTTATATACAAAATACATAAACATATATCAAAACATTCATCAAACCTGAGAAACTAAACAAAATATTAGGTAAAATGGCAGTAAATATTGATATATTTTCCGCTCATCACACCCCCAAACCTAACATTTTGCTAGTCCTCGAGCAAAACAATAAAATTAAATACAATAAAAAATTAAAATTAAACTAAGCCACTTTCGTAGGGATCACGGTTGCATTTAGCGTACGCAACAAGCCTTTAAAAAATGACAAGAGAATAAAAAAGTTAATGACTAAACAAGTGAAACTTCTACTCCAAGTTAGTAGTTGTTTTCTTTCTTTCTAAATTACAGAATAAGAAAATTCTCCGATTATTTTTATCATTTTTCATATACACAACCAACAAAATATTAATCAACTCATTTTGCCCCCAATAGTCACAAGTGCAGTTAAGAAGATGGTAATATTTTTGTCCTAAAGTTTTATCAGAATTCACACCTTTTTGTATCAATTGAATAATTTTTTCTGATTTTTCTGATTTTTTCTTTGATTTTTGATTTTTTTTTATTTATATACAATATCTTCTGTCTATGTAGCGAGCTTTGGGCCAGTGGCTCCCCAACCAGATGGTTTTAGGGCACTAGGTGTTATGGCACCCCTACGGACTTAATTACTCAGACTTCATATATATATATTTTTTGCAACATCTTCGATTCATATAGCAAGCTTTGGGCCAGTGACTCCCAAACCAGTTGGCTTTAGGGCACTAGGTGTTAAGACACCCCTACGAACTTAATTACTCGGATCTCAGATATATTTTTTTTTATACTTTTTTTTCTTTTTTTAACTCCATTGCCATTTATAGATGCTTCCTCAAATTAAACTAGAACACTGAATATTAAAAACTTTTCAATTACATCTCATGTCCGTATGTTACAATGCATTCTGATAATACCTGCCAACTGAGCATATGAAGATCTATTTTAGTCAGTATTAT
>SKCR01046399.1:0-41547 GCA_019454045.1 Zanthoxylum bungeanum
TCTTGAAGAGGCTGCCAGTGTCATTAAAGAATTAAATAAGGCACTGGATCGATTTGAGTTTACCCAACTTCTTTACGGTCCCTATGACAAAGAAGGCGCTGTTATCTCCATCACTGCTGGTGCTGGAGGAACTGACGCACAGGTAAATAGTTATTTGTGTTTGGGTTAATGGAAACAACTTTATTTCCATTCTTTTCTGTCGGATGGGGATAATGACTTATACCTTTTATGTTTTAAAATCTCACCAAATTTTTCTTGCACATTTTTGGTTATCACTCGTTTTCTATCAAAGCTCATTGAACAGGGACTAACTTGTTCCCTGCAATTTTTTACAGTGTCTACCAACAAAATGGACTTACTGATCTCCAGTATCAGTGAAAGTTGATTATAAACTAGGTGATCTTTAGAATGTGAGAATGTCCATGTCCAGTTTAAAATTGAAGTGGAAGGCCGTTATGCTTATGGTTATCATGTGATCTTTCTTTTGGTGTTGTTTTAGGAAAATTGAATATAACAGACTACCTTAAGAGTTAGTGAGTTGTCTATTTTTTGCTTTCATCTAAAATTTTATTTGGAAGAAATTTGCCCCTCCAAAATTGTTGACTGCTTATCTTATGTACCAATATTCTCTATTATTTGAGGCTTTCGCTAAGAATTGACATTATCACAACATTCATGGCATGAATATACCATCAGTTTATTGGAAAACTAAGCTAATTGGACAGAGTTTCTGAAGATTGTTGTTGTTATTCATCTTCTGTTAGCTTTATACCCTCTGCATTATTTTTCACCTTCTTAGTGAGACCTGGAATTATTAGCTCCAAGCTATCCTGGAAAATGATAGCTTTTCTGCATGCTCATGGTGAACAAAGAATTCAGGAATTTGAAATCTCTGATGGAATGTAACAGGTTGCAAAATGAGACTATGGAATTCTCTCTTTCTACATGCAGCATTATATGTTTTAACCTGAACTTGTAGCGGAAGGTCGTGTACATCATCCATCTAATAACTGTTTGAAGATGAGAAAGAAAAATTTGAGCGAAGTTATGGATCACTTATACATGTTGTTCGAACCATGCATTATTGACGGCTGATTTTCGTTCCAGGGGCAAATCCGGAAACTCACTCCTCGAACAATCTTCCCACAACTGTGAATTTGTTTGGTTTGTTGGGAACCAAAAGCAAACTTAACAGAAAAAAGTAAACACACATATGAAAACAGAGGATATAATGTGGTTCGGCGGAATGGATCCAACTTACGCCCACGCGCACAAAGAAATGAAGCTTTTTATACGTGGTCGGACTTGACCGACCTCTTTTTACAAGTGATCGGGTATGACGGAGCTACTTTATCCCTCTATCGTACTAATTGTTTTTCTCTTTCTTACAAAGCTTAGAGTAAAAATTGCTAGCCCTTACAAAAGTGCTTTCAACCCCTTTATATACTAAGGAAAATAACACAGTTCCACCATCCTCGCAACGCCAGCCATGTGAGTCTGCCACTGCCGAAAGTAAAACTTGTCATCTGACACTTCATTAAAACACCCATTCTTTGGGAGACTCCACACTTTGTCTTTATGATGTCATTCTGTATCTACCTGTCCAAGCGGTGGCGTGTGTCAGAAGATAACCCTGTCAGTTGCTGCTGTCACATCAAAGCTTTATGGAAGGTACAAGTTCTTGTGCAGTGTTTACACTAGTATACCTGACCTGATCAATACTGACCCGCTCTCCTCCACGAGGTCGGATGACTACAGTAATACTTTCCACCCTTCCAAGCCCTATTGGTCGGGTCGAATCTGAGGTACTGACCTTACCGAACATCAATACTCCTCAGGTCGGCATGGGAATGAAGACCGAGCCCGACCATTCTTCTGGACCAAATACCCTTGGTTAATGTTCTCAGACTATAATGTTCTGAACTTGAAATTCCCCCATGCCCCTCCTGAGCTGCTGACGCCTTAGGCCCAAAAATTACCTTTAACATGCATATTAATTCCCATGGAGTTCTGTGTACAGGTACTTTTAACTACTTGCACTTGATTGAATATCTGCCTTCATTTCAATAATTTCACCTTACTGAAGGATTCTTTTCTCTCTTATAAACCATAGGAATATCCGTTGAATAATAGATTTTTCTAAATCATATGCAATTTGCTCACAATTTCTTTTTATGGTTGCCCTTGTTTAATTATTACTTTATGTTATATTTCAGATTTTAAAGAAGATTTTTGTGTGTTAAATATTGATATATGTTTTGAGCTTTTAGAAAGGGGGAAATAGTGCTAATTAAGAGTTGATTATCAAATCACTTTTACAATTTGCTCCATGTTTATTTATATATATAATACAACCTTTTATATGATAGTAAATATTGTAAACCTCCGTCGAAGCTAGACAGACAATATAGCATATAAATTATAGCTTAATACAAGACTGTACCATCTAGTTCAAATCCGCATATTAAAATGTGCAGACCTGGCCTGGAGAAAGATGACAAGCATTTGAATCAACAAAATTAAATGAAAATCTTGAACAGATTTTGAACAACTAGAAATCCTAATTTATCTTCCTGGTGTTGGAGTTTGATCTTGATTCCAAGACAAGTATGCTGGATCCCCAAGTGGCCTGCAACAAAACAAAAATTGGAATAGTGAACCGATAGTGAATTCAATGCCAGTTTTGGTCTACGCCTATGCCTCTCATTTTTTTTTAAATTATATCCTCAAATAACTAATGACACTCTAATTTATTATTATTATTATTATATCATGTTATTAATAGGGGCCTTAAAATTTAAATATTACCTTAGGCCTCTAGAATATGAGGACCGACTCTTAATGAATCCTCTCATTGAGAAAAATTTGTGTATTCCTACTGTAATATCCTATGTTATTGGATTCTTGTAACGTGTAATCATCAAATAATATTGTCTGAATAAATACAAACGTAACAAGAATCTAACGGGTAAGAGAATATATATACCGCGAGAACACCTAATGTCTTTTTTTCTCCCAATCAACAATTATAACCAGTAAGATGTTAAATCAAAAATGCTCACCTTGGCTTGATGAGATACAAAAGTATGAAGGTTATTGCCAAGAACAGGCAAATTCCACCAACAGTAATAAAAGTTATGCCCAAAAAATCATTTCTGCCACCAATCCAGCTTGTAGTTGAAAGCACCAAACTCTTTTTGCCTTTGAAATCATAGGTGTTATAATTGTTCTCAATTTCAACTGTTATAACATCATTAGCTTGAAGATCATCCTCTATCTTCCCATATAATTTTCTAAAAGTTGGCAGTGCTGCAGTCCTCATCCAAACAATAAGATCCTCTTGCTCACTCAACTGTTATCAGCCAATCACTAATCAGTAAAATATATGTATCTAAAGGAAAACAATATGTTGAGGAAAATATCTCACATCGGCTGAGATAAACAATTAAACTCAAAATATAAACATTGGGCAATCCTCAACTCTCAAGCTGGTTTTTGGGTTGAGTTAGGCCCATAAATTTGAACATGGTATCAGAGCCACACTTATGCACGGGTGGGCCCACACTACCTGTCCACGTGACATGAACCAGGCAAAAGACCGGTTTGCATGTCAGGGGAAGTGTTGAGGAAAATATCTCACATCGATTGAGATAAACAATTAAACTCAAAATATAAACATTGGACAATCCTCAACTCTCAAGCTGGCTTTTGGGTTGAGTTAGACCCATGAATTTCAACACAATATGATTGATAATCACAATATTTCATATATTAAAATTTGCACCAAAATTTAATTCATTAGAGCCCTTAACTGGGTCGAGCTAAAATGCAGCCCATATTAGTTATAGTCACATCTAAATCCTTAGGAATTATTTATTTATTTATTTTGCAAGGCACTGTTTAAACTCATGACCTCTTATTTCCAAAGCAAAAACTAAATTTCCTTTAAGTCTCTAAATATTTGGGTCAATTATCATTTATATTTTATAAAATTACCCAAATCGTTTTTTCACACTTTTATAACAGTTGAATCCTGCTTCTTAAATATAAAATATTATTTGTCTGATACAACTTAAAATTCAAACAAATCTCACCTATAAAATTTGAAAATGAGCTAATATTAAATAGATTTTAAAGAAAATAGATGCATAACATGGACAATTTGACTAAATAAAATTTTAAGAGAGAATCAAAATATGATGGATACATAGAAAGATAGAAATATAGAAATTAATATATATGTACTCACAGGAATGCTAGCATTAAGGCTTTTACCACCAACATCTCCACCAGCCTGGAAATTTTTAGGAAACACATCGGCTCCAAATTTGTAGTTCTTGTCACTTCCCCATGCAATGTCTCTCTTATTGACTTTTAAAGCCTTTCCTTTTACTACAAAACCATAAGTGTCGTTGAACAAACTCCATGCAATTAGCCCACATGGAATTATTGGCTCTTTTTTATCTTCTAATTCCCCCATTTGTTTGCATTCTTTTATATATCCACCATCTTTTTTGCTCTGAAGCTGTCGATCGCTTCTGCTTTTCACATATCTACCGCCAAAATTTCAGACTACTAAGTTCTCAAACTTATCCCATCCAAATCTCTTAAAAAAATAATGCATCTCCTACCCAATTATGTGAGCAGGGTTCGATATTAAATAATACCATCTTATCAATTGAATCAACTAATCTTAAATATTATTATGTATAAGTTTATATAAAATTTAGACCTTTGTAAAGTGCAGAACTATATTGAGACCTCAAACCAGTGGCAAAACTACTAAGAGGTGAATAGGGTTAGTCGTTCTCGTTCAATCCGAAAATATACTAAAATATGTCATATGAATAAATAAAAGTATAATTTGTTAATGAGATAATTTTGATTTCCCTCGCTAAAATGCTAAAATGAAGAATATCTGCAAATTTTACACCTACTGAATCAATGTACTTGAGACCCTAACCCTTGGCTAAAACTGATAAATAGATAGACAACTCACGGAAATAATATTTTTGAAAAGTAAAATATGAGTAAAGTCCGTACACATTGAATCTTTCTCAAATATTATAATGTGGGAAGTCTCAAACGGTTAATATTTTTTTTTCGAATGTAAATTTACTGTTTTATATTATAGCCTGTTTAAGTTTGTAATTTTTACATTTTGACACCAAATACTAGATCCTGGTTCCAGCCCTATCCTTGTGCGAGTATATTTAGTTCTACAAACCTGCGATGATTCTGATAGAAGTTTTCAAGCTCATAGTAGATAAATATTGGATTTTTCATCTGCTTTGGAACCTGAAAAATATTTATTTGAAGCAGTTCAGAAAAATAAATAATGACAACTGTGAGGGTTTAATAATAATAATAATAGTAGCACTAACAATAATAATATGAAAATGTTACTTTTGATAAAAATTAAAAGTTAAAAATTAAAAATTAAAAAATAAAAATTAAAAATTAAAAATTAAAAAATAAAAATTAAAAATTAAAAATTAAAAATTAAAAATTAATAATTAATAATTAATAATTAAAAATTAAAAATTAAAAATTAAAAATATTAAGCTGCTATTTTCGTAAAAAATGAAAAAAAGGAACAAGAATAATGTTATACTTGCATAATTGGTGGGAAAATGAGCATAACCTCTCATATTTGACAAAATTAATTGAAACCTTCATCATATTTAAGAACTAAATAATATCTTATACCTTCCAAAAATATCATCTCTCAGTAAACCTATCAGGTAGGGTTGACAGAAAATCCCGAATCTCAATCGGGATCCCTTTCTATCGAGATTCGGGATGATACGTCATCCCGATAAAAATATCGGCTCGGGATTCAGGATTTTTTTTATCTTGAATCTCGAATTTTAGCTTCAAAAGTTATGAATCTCGACTACCACTATTCAATTCGGGGATTCGGGACGATTTTTCTCCCCCATTCAAAATACAAATCGAGATTCAAGAAGATTTCTTCATCCCGAATAGTAATCTAGAATAGTCCAGTTAATTTAGGGCTGATATTGGAAGCAAACGGTGAAAGAATCAAGCTCTCAAATGAAAAAGAAATGAAAAGACTTACCGTAAAAGTCCTAATACATGACTTGTTGGTTTCTTTGTTTTGGATGAATTTAACCTTATCATCGCGGAATTCTTTCGGTACACATTCATTGTCATATCGATCAACAATTTCTATCACCTGAATGCCCCCCAAAAATTTTATATATAATTAATTGATTAATTAACGGACATTAGATTTAAAGACACAGATCCAAATTAGTATTTTGATAGCAGCAACCAAAAAAAAAAAAAAAAGAAGAAGGTACATTTTCGGATGCAAACAACGAAAAAAGGCCGATTGGAATGAAGATTAATCCGACAACGGTAAATACTGTAATCACCTAAAAAAAAAAAAAAACAAAAACAAAAACAAAATTAAGAGATTTTAATTTAATCAATAAAACAAATAATTAAGGACAAAAATATTTTTTTTGGGGGGGGGGGTTGTGTCCTTTACATATCCGGGTGTGAGAACTAATTTTAATGCAGGAAGCTCTTGTTGGGAAAACTGAGAATCTGCAACAAATAAAAGAAAATTGAATACGCAGAATCAAATTAAACCAAAACAAATAAAATGGAATCCGTTACATGATCTTTTTACGTCATTTTATTCTATTCGGATAAAAATACAAAATTTGAAAAACGTGTTTTCGGAAACGGTGAAGATTTCTGACTACGAATTTGCAAACAATAATATTTATATAAAAAAATTATAATACATGAATGTACATAATATTTAGAATTAACAAAACAAAACAAAAAAAGAAAAAGGATGAATTAAAGGAAGGAATTGCACTCGCATTTTGGTTTCCTGGAATTGGTTGTGTGTGTAGAAGCATTGCTATCGGATCCTGGCATCTTAATAATAGATCAGGACTCTCTTTTCCAGGCCAACAGAAAAATATATTCTATTGGAATTTTTCTTAGACTAATTCAAAATCAAATAAATAAATAAGAGTTTTTTATAAAACAAAAAAATAAAATTCTTTCCGATAAAATTGACTACTGTTCAAATTTTATTTTGAAGAATTGAAGACAAAGTCAAAACATAAAAATTAAAAAAGTAAAAAAGGAATTTTGTAATTTTATTTAAAAAAAAAAAAAAAAAAAACAACCAATGTGAATAAATTGTTTCTCATTTAGTGCAAGTTAAATTTAAAATTTACATTTAGTTCTCATAAATTACTAAAGGGACGTCAAGGTAATTTGCTTTTTGTAATGACATTAATTTATAATTTATGCGCTCACTTTACCCTTTTACTGTTTGTACGTAATTTGCGCTTTTAATTTTTTTTTTTTTGGTTAATTGTTTTCTTTTTCTGTTTTCACCTTCAATTTAAAAAATTAAATATCTCCTAAAATATAAAATATTTCATGAAAAAAATTACATATTATTAATTTATAACAAATACCAATACTTTTCAATGAAAAAATAATATGATCAAAATTATTGTTATATTTTTATAACAGATCAATAATTTCATATCAAATATTGATAATTTCAGATCAAGCCTATTTAGATATTCATATTTCATTCATTCATATTTTAAATCATAATTTGTAAAAATCTGCATAAACTTTGTTGACGGCTGATTTTGGTCTCAGGGTAATACGGGAATATCACCTCCGAGATAATCTTCCTTCAACGGTGAATTTGTTTGGTTATGGGGGACCAAAAGCAAACTTAGCAGAAGACAGATAATACGCCAATCGACAAGGAGATTTAACGTGGTTCGGTGGATTTGGATCCGACCTACGTCCACGGACAAGAACAGGGTGGTACTTTTTTATTGCTGAGATATGCTTCTCTGATATCTCTTGAGCTTACAAGTTTCACAATAATGATTCTGATCTCCCTTATGCATACTCTACCCTCCTATTTATAATGGTGAAGAAATCAGACTCCTTCTTGTACAAGAATTCCCAGTCTAAGATGATTTTCTTTTCCTACAAGGATTCCTAGTTGAAACAGTTCCCTTTTCCCATAAGGATTCCTAATCAAAACTATCTTTACTTTTCTTTATCCTATTAGGATATTGACTTATCAATTTTACCCCCATGGAAGTAGGATAATTAAATATCTTATCCTGTAGGAATAAGATTTCTTATCTTCTGGAGCACGTCTCGCCGGATGGCCGGTCTTCATGAGGTCGGTCATCACGATCCTTCGAGCTAAGAATGCTTCTGCCGATCTGATTAATGCCCGGTCGCTGATCCAAAGTGGTCGATTACTGATGAAAGTGCTCGGTCTCTTACTGTTTATAATACTCATGTGACCGGGTCGGCATTTAATGACTTTGATCAAGAAGGGAATTACCCTTTTGTCCCTACCGTGCTGCTTTAAATTATATAGTGTCTAAAAACACCATCAACACCTATCCCCTAGTTCTCGGTAACAACGAGTTTGCGAGTTGATGCCGGGAACTATAAAAAAGATGGTGTGCCGATGAATTCGTCGGTGGTCACTCCAGGAACCGCAGAGAAAAATGCCTTGGCCGCAAATCTGATCCTTCCTGCCACCTTCATGTGCTCAGTCAATGAGGATTCTGATATCTACCCGTGGAGAAAATGCATTGCCCTTATGCTGATGACGATCGACCCGGTGGGACGTAGCCCGCCCCGAGCTGAGAAGAACTTTTGGCTCCGGGGGAATGTCACATCCCTAGTCCAAAGAAGCTGACTCGGTGGGACGTAACCCGACCCCGAGCTGAAACAAACACTTGGCTCTGGGGGAATGTTACATCCCCAGTCCAAAGAAGCTGACTCGGTGGGACGTAACCCGACCCCGAGCCGAAACAAACACTTGGCTCTGGGGGAATGTTACATCCCTAGTCCAAAGAAGCTGACTCGGTGGGACGTAACCCGACCCCGAGCCGAAACAAACACTTGACTCTGGGGGAATGTTACATCCCCAGTCCAAAGAAGCTGACTCGGTGGACGTAACCCGACCCCGAGCCGAAACAAACACTTGGCTCTGGGGGAATGTTACATCCCCAGTCCAAAGAAGCTGACTCGGTGGGACGTAACCCAACCCCGAGCCGAAACAAACACTTGGCTCTGGGGGAATGTTACATCCCCAGTCCAAAGAAGCTGACTCGGTGGGACGTAACCTGACCCCGAGCCGAAAACATCGACCTCGGCGGTACAAGAGCAGACCCGAGCCGATTAACCGAGAGGCCTCGGCGGAACGAATCCAGCCCCGAGCCGATTAACCAAGAGGCCTCGGCGGAACGAATCCAGCCCCGAGCCGATTAACTAAGAGGCCTCGGCGGAACGAATCCAGCCCCGAGCCGATTAACCAAGAGGCCTCGGCGGAACGAATCCAGCCCCGAGTCGAATACTCCTTGGGACTTATTCAGAAGGGAAGTGAATCAACCTTTGAAGCTCTACCGAATCTGGCATGGGCGTCCCCTTGCCAGACCAGTGAAAAACAAAAAACAAATTTATGACAAATAAAATCAAAAGGTGGGGGTGACTTAGCACTTGTCCCAAAGCAAAACGTTAAAATGTAAATAACAGCACGGATTTCTCAGAACAGCGTCTCGTCTGAGGCCTCCAAAACACAATTCTGAATCTTTCAATTCAGCGTCCTGGCGAACCAGGATTTGGATCAGGTGAGCGTTTTGAATGGTAAGGGCACCTCCTCTGTACGTCAGGTCACTATGGAGCCTGCGTTTTGCACGAGGGCTCCTCCTTACCGCGCTGGAGCAGGCGCACGCCACGGGGGCATAACGCCTCCCCGTGCTGTGCCTCTCTCGGATCCAAATGATGAATGGATCGAAGAGTGTCCGAGATACTAAGGGCATATTCCTCCTTAGGTCCGATGTCACTGGAGCAAGCAATCATCACGGGGGCATCGTCTCTCCCCGTGCTATACTTTCCCACGGATCCATTACATCGAGTGGCCTCGGCGGAACGAAATCCAACCCCGAGCCGAATAACCGAGTGGCCTCGGCGGAACGAAATCCAGCCCCGAGCCGAATAATCAAGTGGCCTTGGCGTCAGTGGGCATTGGCTATGTGAGGATAAAAGAGTGTTTAGAACATTTAAGGGCACATTCCTCCTTATGTTCGGTAACACTGGAGCAAGCAATCGCCACGGGGGTATCATCCCTCCCCGTGCTATGCTTCTCACAGATCCATTGATCAGAAAAGATATACGGGAACACATTCCATATAGTTTCATTTTCCAAACCGGCTCGGCCGGCCATCTCACGGGGACACTCCCCGTGCTGCGCCTCTCTTGGATCCAAACCACACATTATATTCTCAAGAAATTGGACAGCATCCCGGCGACTCTCTTTCAAGACCTAAAATATTAGACCTAAGATTCCTAACTCCTAACACACAATGATCCTACCAAGACCCCGTGCAGCAACATTAGTAGCAGTCATTATAGGACTTCTTCCACTTATAAATTCAGCCAGAACCCAATCCTTTTCAGCCTGGTTATTATCGCCGTGAGTGGACAAAACCGGCCACCCATCCTCTCTCAGTTGCCTTGTAATTTGATCGCATCCTTTTTTTTCTTGGTCTCGGTGAATATTAAAATTCGACTCCCATTCATCACTTCTTTAAGTAGTTTGATCAGCCTGTTATACTTCTCTGTCTCTGTTACAACTTTGATCACTTGGTTTATAGATTGGTTTACTTTCAGATCTGGTGACCCAATGATTACCTTATATGGTTTGTGCAGAAACTGCCTAGCCATAGTTTCAACCTCTCTTAGTCATGTGGCACTCCAATACAAATTCTGTCTATCTGGTCGGATCTGAGTTTATGATTTTCCTAATTTGAGGTTCAAACCCCAAGTCCAACATTCTGTCAGCCTCATCCAACACAAGATAAGTTACTTTTCGCAAGTTTGTGTGTTGAGCTTCCAACATATCTATCAGTCGACCAGGGGTGGTAATAACATTTTCAACACCTCTCTGTATGTCACGGATTTGAGGTTCTTTGTGGGCACCACCATAAACATAAGTACTTCAGCTCTCAACTCAAATTTTTAAAGCCTCTTCCTGAATTTGCACAGCCAATTCTCTAGTAGGTGCCAATACTATTTGGCCTGTTAGTAGCCCCAATAACAATGACATGGGCGTGGGATTTCAGACTATCCATGAGAGTCAAAAGCTGTGAAACAATCCTTCTTTCGACCTCACCATGTGTTTTCTCACGCTTGGGAGCAATTGAATCAATTTCATCAATAAAGATGATTGATGGAGCATTCTTTTCAGCCTCTTCAAAGGTTTTCCTGAGATTGCTTTCACTCTCTCCAGCCAATTTGGACATGATCTCCGGCCCATTAATACAAAAGAAGAGAGCACCAGTTTCATTAGCCACAGCTCTGGCTATTAATGTCTTTCCTGAACCTGGGGGACCATAAAGTAAGATTCCTTTGGGTTGTTTCACACTAATTGATCTAAACAGCTGATGATGCCTCAGCGGCAGCTCCACTAACTCACGGATCTGAGCCATCTGTTTCCTGACACCACCAACATCATCATAACCAACTTCATCCAACCTATCCTCATCCTCCCTCTTTATAGGTTCCCCCTCACAGAAAATTTCAATGTCTAGAGCAACCACACAATACTCCCCTGGATCAGTCTTAATAACCTTGAACTCGACACTTCTCATTCCTCCTCTAATAAGGAACAAATCTCCTTTCCTCACACGACGAAAGGCCTCACTGAAATAAAGCTTCAAGTATGCGTCAAACAGATTTCCAGTAACACCTTCAATAGTATCATCAATGGGCAGAATGTGAACCCGCTTCCCATACTTCACATCTCGGCACTGGTGCACTGATACAACATCACCAAGTCGAACCCTAAGGTTTCGACCTAACAACTTTGTTCATCCTTATCTTAGATTGATCACATGTGTCATCAGCAAGAGCAGTGCAGATATTGTCCTTTCTCTTCTTCCCTTTGATGAGAATGGTGTCGCCACGGAAAATCTGGAGCTTTCTCATGGTATCGGGGTGTAAAGTGACGACGGAGCTGTCATCGTTGATGCCCTCGTCAACGACGAGCCGATTCGGCGACTTTTTCCTCTCCGAAATCACCGTCGAGAAGTCCTTCTTACCGGAATTCGCGTCGGACGATTCAGCTGGGTGAGTCATGGCTGTGGATTTGATAAAAACGAGAGATCGAAAGCAAAGACCTATTTTTTTTTTGAGGCAGCACGTCAGATGGTCATTAATATCAACAAGAGCCTTTAAAACAATGCCCACTGGAAGCAGGTACTCCCTCCCTTGTAGCCAAAATCCACGTCTAGCACTTTCATTATTAGGGTAATATAATTTGAGACTCAGAAAATTGATCTTTCCTCGTATTTTCCTCTATTTTCTCTATCCATTTTGCTGTTTTGACCTCCCTGTCGACCGATGTTTTCCACCTTCTGCCATGGTCTTAATACGCGAACCGCTTTTTGTTGAGTTCCCCACAGACGGCGCCAACTGTTGACGGCTGATTTTGGTCTCAGGGTAATACGGGAATATCACCTCCGAGATAATCTTCCTTCAACGGTGAATTTGTTTGGTTATGGGGGACCAAAAGGAAACTTAGCAGAAGACAGATAATACGCCAACCGACAAGGAGATTTAACGTGGTTCGGTGGATTTGGATCCGACCTACGTCCACAGACAAGAACATGGTGGTACTTTTTTATTGCTGAGATATGCTTCTCTGATATCTCTTGAGCTTACAAGTTTCACAATAATGATTCTAATCTCCCTTATGCATACTCTACCCTCCTATTTATAATGGTGAAGAAATCAGACTCCTTCTTGTACAAGAATTCCCAGTCTAAGATGATTTTCTTTTCCTACAAGGATTCCTAGTTGAAACAGTTCCCTTTTCCCATAAGGATTCCTAATCAAAACTATCTTTACTTTTCTTTATCCTATTAGGACATTGACTTATCAATTTTACCCCCATGGAAGTAGGATAATTAAATATCTTATCCTGTAGGAATAAGATTTCTTATCTTCTGGAGCACGTCTCGCCGGATGGCCGGTCTTCATGAGGTCGGTCATCACGATCCTTCGAGCTAAGAATGCTTCTTCCGATCTGATTAATGCCCGGTCGCTGATCCAAAGTGGTCGGTTACTGATGAAAGTGCTCGGTCTCTTACTGTTTATAATACTCATGTGACCGGGTCGGCATTTAATGACTTTGACCAGGAAGGGAATTACCCTTTTGTCCCTACCGTGCTGCTTTAAATTATATAGTGCCTAAAAACACCATCAACACCTATCCCCTAGTTCTCGGTAACAATGAGTTTGCGAGTTGATGCCGGGAACTATAAAAAAGATGGTGTGCCGATGAATTCGTCGGTGGTCACTCCAGGAATCGCAGAGAAAAATGCCTTGGCCGCAAATCTGATCCTTCCTGCCACCTTCATGTGCTCAGTCAATGAGGATTCTGATATCTACCCGTGGAGAAAATGCTTTGCCCTTATGCTGATGACGATCGACCCGGTGGGACGTAGCCCGCCCCGAGCTGAGAAGAACTTTTGGCTCCGGGGGAATGTCACATCCCTAGTCCAAAGAAGCTGACTCGGTGGGACGTAACCCGACCCCGAGCTGAAACAAACACTTGGCTCTGGGGGAATGTTACATCCCCAGTCCAAAGAAGCTGACTCGGTGGGACGTAACCCGACCCCGAGCCGAAACAAACACTTGGCTCTGGGGGAATGCTACATCCCCAGTCCAAAAAAGCTGACTCGGTGGGACGTAACCCGACCCTGAGCCAAAACAAACACTTGGCTCTGGGGGAATGTTACATCCCCAGTCCAAAGAAGCTGACTCGGTGGGACGTAACCCGACCCCGAGCCGAAACAAACACTTGGCTCTGGGGGAATGTTACATCCCCAGTCCAAAGAAGCTGACTCGGTGGGACGTAACCCGACCCCGAGCCGAAACAAACACTTGGCTCTGGGGGAATGTTACATCCCCAGTCCAAAGAAGCTGACTCGGTGGGACGTAACCTGACCCCGAGCCGAAAACATCGACCTCGGCGGTACAAGAGCAGACCCGAGCCGATTAACCGAGAGGCCTCGGCGGAACGAATCCAGCCCTGAGCCGATTAACCAAGAGGCCTCGGCGGAACGAATCGAGCCCCGAGCCGATTAACCAAGAGGCCTTGGCGGAACGAATCCAGCCCCGAGCCGATTAACCAAGAGGCCTCGGCGGAACGAATCCAGCCCCGAGCCGATCAACCAAGTGGCCTCGGCGGAACGAATCCAGCCCCGAGCCGAATACTCCTTGGGACTTATTCAGAAGGGAAGTGAATCAACCTTTGAAGCCCTACCGAATCTGGCATGGGCGTCCCCTTGCCAGACCAGTGAAAAACAAAAAACAAATTTATGACAAATAAAATCAAAATGTGGGGGTGACTTAGCACTTGTCCCAAAGCAAAACGTTAAAATGTAAATAACAGCACGGATTTCTCAGAACAGCGTCCCGTCTGAGGCCTCCAAAACACAATTCTGAATCTTTCAATTCAGCGTCCTGGCGAACCAGGATTTGGATCAAGTGAGCGTTTTGAATGGTAAGGGCACCTCCTCTGTACGTCAGGTCACTATGGAGCCTAGGTTTTGCACGAGGGCTCCTCCTTACCGCGCAGGAGCAGGCGCACGCCACGGGGGCATAATGCCTCCCCGTGCTGCGCCTCTCTCGGATCCAAATGATGAATGGATCAAAGAGTGTCCGGGATACTAAGGGCATATTCCTCCTTAGGTCCGGTGTCACTGGAGCAAGCAATCGTCACGGGGGCATCGTCTCTCCCCGTGCTATACTTTCCCACGGATCCATTACATCGAGTGGCCTCGGCGGAACGAAATCCAGCCCCGAGCCGAATAACCAAGTGGCCTCGGCGGAACGAAATCCAGCCCCGAGCCGAATAATCAAGTGGCCTTGGCGTCAGTGGGCATTGGCTATGTGAGGATAAAAGAGTGTTTAGAACATTTAAGGGCACATTCCTCCTTATGTTCGGTAACACTGGAGCAAGCAATCGCCACGGGGGTATCATCCCTCCCCGTGCTATGCTTCTCACAGATCCATTGATCAGAAAAGACATACGGGAACACATTCCATATAGTTGCATTTTCCAAACCGGCTCGGCCGGCCATCTCACGGGGACACTCCCCGTGCTGCGCCTCTCTTGGATCCAAACCACACATTATATTCTCAAGAAATTGGACAGCATCCCGGCGACTCTCTTTCAAGACCTAAAATATTAGACCTAAGATTCCTAACTCCTAACACACAATGATCCTACCAAGACCCCGTGCAACAACATTAGTAGCAGTCATTATAGGACTTCTTCAACTTATAAATTCAGCCAGAATCCAATCCTTTTCAGCCTGGTTTTTATCACCGTGAGTGGACAAAGCCGGCCACCCATCCACTCTCAGTTGCCTTGTAATTTGATCGCATCCCTTTTTTTCTTGGTCTCGGTGAATATTAGAATTCGACTCCCATTCATCACTTCTTTAAGTAGTTTGATCAGCCTGTTATACTTCTCTGTCTCTGTTACAACTTTGATCACTTGGTTTATAGATTGGTTTGCTTTCAGATCTGGTGACCCAATGATTACCTTATATGGTTTGTGCAGAAACTGCCTAGCCATAGTTTCAACCTCTCTTAGTCATGTGTCACTCCAATACAAATTCTGTCTATCTGGTCGGATCTGAGTTTATGATTTTCCTAATTTGAGGTTCAAACCCCAAGTCCAACATTCTGTCAGCCTCATCCAACACAAGGTAAGTTACTTTTCGCAAGTTTGTGTGTTGAGCTTCCAACATATCTATCAGTCGACCAGGGGTGGTAATAACATTTTCAACACCTCTCTGTATGTCACGGATTTGAGGTTCTTTGTGGGCACCACCATAAACATAAGTACTTCAGCTCTCAACTCAAATTTTTAAAGCCTCTTCCTGAATTTGCACAGCCAATTCTCTAGTAGGTGCCAATACTATTTGGCCTGTTAGTAGCCCCAATAACAATGACATGGGCGCGGGATTTCAGACCATCCATGAGAGTCAAAAGCTGTGAAACAATCCTTCTTTCGACCTCACCATGTGTTTTCTCACGCTTGGGAGCAATTGAATCAATTTCATCAATAAAGATGATTGATGGAGCATTCTTTTCAGCCTCTTCAAAGGTTTTCCTGAGATTGCTTTCACTCTCTCCAGCCAATTTGGACATGATCTCCGGCCCATTAATACAAAAGAAGAGAGCACCAGTTTCATTAGCCACAGCTCTGGCTATTAATGTCTTTCCTGAACCTGGGGGACCATAAAGTAAGATTCCTTTGGGTTGTTTCACACTAAATGATCTAAACAGCTGAGGATGCCTCAGCGGCAGCTCCACTAACTCACGGATCTGAGCCATCTGTTTCCTGACACCACCAACATCATCATAACCAACTTCATCCAACCTATCCTCATCCTCCCTCTTTATAGGTTCCCCCTCACAGAAAATTTCAATGTCTAGAGCAACCACACAATACTCCCCTGGATCAGTCTTAATAACCTTGAACTCGACACTTCTCATTCCTCCTCTAACAAGGAACAAATCTCCTTTCCTCACACGACGAAAGGCCTCACTGAAATAAGGCTTCAAGTATGCGTCAAACAGATTTCCAGTAACACCTTCAATAGTATCATCAATGGGCAGAATGTGAACCCGCTTCCCATTCTTCACATCTCGGCACTGGTGCACTGATACAACATCACCAAGTCGGACCCTAAGGTTTCGACCTAACAACTTTGTTCATCCTTATCTTAGATTGCTCACATGTGTCATCAACAAGAGCAGTGCAAATATTGTCCTTTCTCTTCTTCCCTTTGATGAGAATGGTGTCGCCACGGAAAATCTGGAGCTTTCTCATGGTATCGGGGTGCAAAGTGATGACAGAGTTGTCATCATTGATGGCCTCATCAACGACGAGCCGATTCGGCGACTTTTTCCTCTCCGAAATCACCGTCGAGAAGTCCTTCTTACTGGAATTTGCGTCGGACGATTCAGCTGGGTGAGTCATGGCTGTGGATTTGATAAAAACGAGAGATCGAAAGCAAAGACCTAATTTTTTTTTTTGAGGCAGCACGTCAGATGGTCATTAATATCAACAAGGGCCTTTAAAAAAGTGCCCACTGGAAGCAGGTACTCTCTCCCTTGTAGCCAAAATCCACGTCTTGCGCTTTCATTATTAGGGTAATATAATTTGAGACTCAGAAAATTGATCTTTCCTCGTATTTTCCTCTATTTTCTCTATCCATTTTGCTGTTTTGACCTCCCTGTCGACCGATGTTTTCCACCTTCTGCCATGGTCTTAATACGTGAACCGCTTTTTGTTGAGTTCCCCACAGACGGCGCCAACTGTTGACGGCTGATTTTGGTCTCAGGGTAATACGGGAATATCACCTCCGAGATAATCTTCCTTCAACGGTGAATTTGTTTGGTTATGGGGGACCAAAAGCAAACTTAGCAGAAGACAGATAATACGCCAATCGACAAGGAGATTTAACGTGGTTCGGTGGATTTGGATCCGACCTACGTCCACAGACAAGAACAGGGTGGTACTTTTTTATTGTTGAGATATGCTTCTCTGATATCTCTTGAGCTTACAAGTTTCACAATAATGATTCTGATCTCCCTTATGCATACTCTACCCTCCTATTTATAATGGTGAAGAAATCAGACTCCTTCTTGTACAAGAATTCCCAGTCTAAGATGATTTTCTTTTCCTACAAGGATTCCTAGTTGAAACAGTTCCCTTTTCCCATAAGGATTCCTAATCAAAACTATCTTTACTTTTCTTTATCCTATTAGGATATTGACTTATCAATTTTACCCCCATGGAAGTAGGATAATTAAATATCTTATCCTGTAGGAATAAGATTTCTTATCTTCTGGAGCACGTCTCGCCGGATGGCCGGTCTTCATGAGGTCGGTCATCACGATCCTTCGAGCTAAGAATGCTTCTGCCGATCTGATTAATGCCCGGTCGCTGATCCAAAGTGGTCGGTTACTGATGAAAGTGCTCGGTCTCTTACTGTTTATAATACTCATGTGACCGGGTCGGCATTTAATGACTTTGATCAAGAAGGGAATTACCCTTTTGTCCCTACCGTGCTGCTTTAAATTATATAGTGCCTAAAAACACCATCAACAAACTTCACATTCATATTTACAAATTTCATGAACCAACTATTCTCAAATTCGAAAATAAAGTCTGATTATTGATTGTGCATGTGTATACGTGTATCCAATAATAATAACAATATACATTTACGTTAATGTGTTGTTGGTGATCACTTGCAATTAATTAATTATAAATATCTTGTATATATGTATCAAATAATAATGAAAATAACAAAATTGTACATTTACGTTTGTTGGTGGTGGTCACATGCAATAAATCAATAATAAATATCTTGTAGCCATAATAATCTCTCGTGACATGGAAAAACTTGATAAATTTTCTTTGATAAATTATAAAAATCATGTAGCCATTACTAAAATATATCAACTCCACTGATTTGTTAACTGTTAAGTTGATTTTCGAAATCAATCGGCTATGTGACACTCCGTGCCTCTCTCTCACTTTTACCTCTACAAGGTAATTAATCTTTCATAGTGCGTATTTTATTTTACTAATTTGGCAATGAATACGGAAGATTGATGCATATTAAAATAAGATATAAAGATTGTTCTTTTTTATAGATATTTTTTTTTACTTAATTCTTTTTCAACTTTTACTTAATGGAAAGCTAAGCTATAATGCAGGCAAAGTTACTCTCCCATTTTGAGTTATTTTTATTTTTGTTTGCAAAATTTTTGTCTGTACGCTTGTAAGGTCCAAACCTCCTGAGATAGAGTCCCAAAAATGGGCGTTTGATTTTAAAAAAATGCCTCCAAGAGGCACAAGCACACATATTACAGGTCTAAAGATTGCAAAGCTAAGAATTCAAACTAATTGCACATTCTGAGTCTTCATTTTTTTCCTTCCTTTCTTTTTTCTGCACTTGGGCCTTTTATAGTGCATGACTTTACCAAACGTTAGTGCAGTTTCGTTGTCTTCTGCTCATTGACCCCCCTCGTTCTCCGTGCATATGCAACTGCTGGATCAAGCGAGCAACTGCTGGATCGTGCGTGTAACCGTTGGGCAACTTACTAAATCGTGGGTTTGCCACCAGTTTACGCATATGACGTGTCGAGTGTATCTCATAACTAGCCAACCGTTTTGGAAGTGCCTTTTACTTCTTCATGATTATTCGCCTATTCTTTGGATCGTCCTGAATTAAGCCTTCCTATGCAGAACCCTTCTTCGTCCTGGCATCATCCTTTTCGTCCTTAGATATGTCATCCTTTTTCATCATTCCTCGGCCCATTCGTCCTATAGGGATTTATTTCCTCGGCCCATTTATCCTAGGGGAATTTATTTTTGTCAACAATTATCGCCCAAATTCTCCTTGATTGGTTTTGGAGATGAGATCGAGGCTGAATTTCTCAACCAGGTGTGTAAAGTTGGGATGATACTATCAACCGTTTTATTAATTTGGCATGCTGACCTTTCGTCTTATCTTTTGCTATTATTCGCGCTTGTCGACGACCGTCATTTATGTTCCCTGCGAATCTATTACTTCCTTAATAAATGTGTGACCTTCCCCATCAGGTCTTGTTGAAAACCATCATTGCGCTAATTAATGTGTCGTATTTTGCATCACTTCTTGTCAAATCGTGTCTGGCGCCGCCTTTTTCTTTTCCCGCTCTTTTTTTCTTCGAATCGGGTTGCAACACCTATCCCATGGCGACCATTCATCTCGCCTATATAAGCCCACATTCTCTCTTTTTGCTGTTTTACTCTTCCTCTCCTTTATAGCTGCAAATCTCCTAACTTTCTGTTGAGTTCTAATTTAGGTCCCAAAATCAACAAATCAAGCAAGAAAAATGCATGAATACATCAAGGAATAATGGCGGAAACATATACTCACAATGATTGGTTTGAGATGCAAAGAACACAAGTCTTTTTTCTTTCTCCATGGAGCTCGGTTTTGGCCATTTGGAACTGCAGTGGACTGCACGGTGGGGGCTGTTTTGGTGCTCCAAAAATTCAGCCATTGAAGACCTCTATTAAAGCTCCAAGCTTTGAGATTCCAAGCTCACAAAGTCACTTCCCTATCACCTTTGTAATCCTTCATGAGTGTGCTAGCACTTAGATCTTGCAACAAGATCCAAAAGCTTCTCCATTTTGTGTGGAAAAAAAACCAGAAAAATGAAGAGAAATTTCGGTCCTAGACCGTGTGAGAGGAGAGAGAAGGGTTTTTGGCTCCAAAAGCCTTAAAACCGTAAACTGCTTTTTAAGAGAGAAGAGAAGTGATGCTTTTGTATATCATTTTATTTATTTTTTATTTACCAAGTAATATAAATAAAATATACAAAACTTTTAATTAAAAAGCAAAAGCTTTCAACTTTTCACCCATCACTTCTACTTTTTACATCAAGTCACTTCACTTTAATAATGTGACAACTTGTCATGTCACATCACTCAAAGTGACAAGTGATTTGACAATTGATGCGACTAGTGTTTTGACGCTTGATGTGACTTGCGTGCCGCACTCGAATTCGAAATACGAATGCGCTCGCAATCACTCTCGGGCTCGGGTTCGCTAATTCCAAATTAATGAATTTTCCGTTGCGTCGTAATTAAATGATTACGCCTAGCGAATTCACTATTCACGTCGCTTACGAATTAATTCTAAATTAATTCGTTCGCCCGAATTAAAATCTAATTTCAATTCCGCGTCGAAATCTAATTTCGTTATAATATATCGAATATATTTATTTATCGATTAATTCCAAATTAATCGTTCTCTCTCTTTAACGATATTTTATCCGAGATAAAATATCTCCGTAATTAATCCCAGATTAATTTTCTCTCTCTTCGAATTAATCCCAGATTTAATTAAAGTGCGAGTCATACGTCATCGGTGAATCTTCAGGAACCGACCCATGAGATCTCCGGATATTTGGCAGTAAATACGGTCGTCGGACTATCCGAACACGTAAGTACCTCGTACTACGTTTATACCGATTTACAAGACAAGGTTGGCTTCTAGCAAAACGCCATGCCTACCCAATTCTCCAGAAATATTCTTACAGGAATATTATAGATCTGTATCAAGCGTAGTATACCGTAGTATTGTGTATATCGGCCCAGTATCGGATAGTCACGTGCTAGGGCTGGGGCTGGATAAGTGTCTGCCCCGTCCGAATCACATGTCGGATGTCTGGTAACTAGTCTCTATAATCGGATATATGACCTTGTCATAATATCCCGATGGCCGGCCAGCACTAAGAGCACTAATACCGTATCCTGCGTGACATCATCTCCACTATGACTGAAGTGATACTTCTGTCTTGACATCACACCCAATACACTACGACTCTCTGATAAACCCAGAAGTGGTGTACTCAGAACCGGTTAAAGCCCTGTACCACCAAGACCAAAGTCTACCGATTATCGCAAGTATTAGCGATGCAAGTCTCAGGTTAAGACCATACACACCTACCCTGATGTCGGACTCCCATAGACACATAGTCATAATACCAATGGGATTCCGAGGGGTCTATCCAGAGCGAAGCTGTTTCCCGTACCATCGGTGAAACACGACCTCCTATCGCACTTGCATAAGTATCCGATACTTATATATATGAGAACTATGCCGTTGTGCCCTCACAACGCGCACAAGTGCAATACTAGCCTATTCCGCATTATCGATGTCCAGTCTCGATAATACTCCGGCTGGGATATTTAATGATTAATCCTTCGGGGACTGATACTGTCTCATATCATTCTCAATCCAGGAACTAATCATAGGGACCTCTCTTCATTTATACATCTAGGTGATCTAATCACAAATGATGAGAGTGCAATTTCCTTGTCACATAGTTAATTTGCTACAACAACACAATGATCTGTGCAAATAGTGACGCTATGGGTCATTTTGTCCAACAATCTCCCACTTGGCACATAGCCAGTCACTCAAGTGTCCCACCCGAACTATGTACGGTTGGCCTCAAACTGCTGAGAAAAGCTTTCGTCAGCGGATTTGCATGATTATCATCTTGATGCGATTTATTCGATCATCACATCGCCACGATGTATGATCCGAACGAATCAGATGAATATGTAAGTATGTATCTGGTCGTTGATGAGACCATTAATTCTTTAGCCTGTGTACTGATGTCTAGCTCAGCTGCTAACAGAACTATATCTAATCTAATTAGATATGTATCGACCCAAATGACTTCTATTGCTGCCTCAGCTGCTGCAATTAACCCGCATGTGTTGTTTATTCGGTAACAGTATCTTGCTTGGAAGATTTCCAGCCACTCACACCGTTATTCAAACTGTATAGTACCGTTTGCGACTTTTAGCCGTCTTTATCGGTTGTAGGAAACTTGCTACAGTGATCCCAGTCACTTCAAGTTCTCCTTCTCCATAGACTAAGACAGCATCCTTAGTTCTCTAAGATACTAACGGATGTTCCTAACATCAATCCAGTGACTATCACTCGGATTAGCCTGTTTGTGAATCCATATGCTCAAAGCGTATGATACACCAGGTCTTGTACATTTTTCAATGTACGGTTCCACGGAGAGTATTTCGAAAGCCAAGCTTTCGCCGATATTTATTTTATGGGAATATCATTTCCAAGAAATGACGTATTATCATTATTTTATAGGACAGCCACTGTCAGTGCGCTCCCACTAACCCTCTTATTACCTCTTTATTTACACAAGAACATTATTATTTCATAAAATCATACATCATTATGATTATATCAAAACGATAATTCCAAGAACCTAATGCTTGCTTCAATCCAATCATGGATAGAATAACAAGCATATCCAAATGGATTTACCGTGGCAACAGGTAAAAGGTTGAATTGTAATCAACACAATGTTGATAACGATACCTTTCCGTTAAAAGCCTAGCTTTATACGTTGGTATGTTGCCATCCATGTACGTCTTCCTTGAAGACTTATATAGTACCAGTAGGCACATGCCATGTGGTACATCAACTAGTATCCAAACTGGTTGATATACATGGAATCCATTTCGGACTCATGACACTTTGTCATAATATGGAGTCGATACCTCGTATCACTTCCTTTGTTCTCGTGTATTCGAAGATTAATGGTATAGTTTCATCCTTGATCAACTATATTTGTTCCATTAAGATTCAATGCCTTGAACAATATTACTCCGATTTTCATCGAGTTATACCATCTCCCACTTACCACTGCATATCGGTATTCCTTTTAGGAAAACCGCATGGTGAGCAACAATCTAATTGTTCTCTTGTGAGGTGTATAAGTACAATACTTATGGTATCCCTAGGATGACCTACAATTGGCACTTATCATATTTGGTTTTAGTTTGGTATCATCCAAACATATGCCAACATACCCAAATAGTCAGGAATGAGAAACCCGGTTTCTTTCCCGTTCATATCTAATATGATATCTGTCAAACAGGATTGTTATGGAACCTTATTCAAAATAAGTTCTTGCACTGTTTAAAGCTTATCCGTTGAAGGAAATGGTAGCTCAGAGCGACTCGTGATTAACCTTATTATGTCTAACAAAATTCGGTTAATCCGTTCGGACACACCGTCAAACTGACGTATTTCGGGAGGAGTCCTTATTTGAAAGAATTTACTCTCTTTCAAGTATGCGAGAAACTTATTGCTTAAGTATTTTCCATTACGGTCTTACCGTGACGGTTTAATACTTAGCCGATCTATTTGTCTATTTCGTGTCGAAACTGTGAAAGTTTCCAATTGTGTTCTTCAAAAGAAAAACACATAACCATACGCGATGCCACATCCGTAAAGGTCACGAAATATTCATATCCATATCTAGCCTAGCTAGACATGGGCCCACTTGCTTCACTATGAACTAGGGCTAACAGATCGGTGGCATTTTCACTTTTACCGAGTAAAGGTGTTTTTTAAGCACTTTGCTTAATAAACTAGATTCGTAGACTTTATTTGAATGGAATCAAAACAGTCCTAGTACCCACTCTTCGAAAGTGTGGATATACGAGTCTTGTTGATTGTGTCCCAGACAACAATGCCACAATTAGTTTCTTAACTGATCAAATCAGTTTGAGCTATTTATTTGTCATGTTATATATTTGAGATATTATTTATATTCAAAATATAAATTCTGTTATTCACATCTAATGTGTTATCTCAATATCATCTTTATATAATAAAACACTTTAGTGTTCTAGAATATAAAGGTACACCCGCAGCGGGTTATACA
Source organism: Zanthoxylum bungeanum (assembly GCA_019454045.1). Classification (NCBI taxonomy): domain Eukaryota; kingdom Viridiplantae; phylum Streptophyta; class Magnoliopsida; order Sapindales; family Rutaceae; genus Zanthoxylum; species Zanthoxylum bungeanum. The sequence goes on from SKCR01046399.1 coordinate 24,406, forward strand.
CGATATATAGATATAATGTTTCTAGTCAAACTAGTTACATTTTAACAGTTCCCTAATTTAAGTACATACCCAGGGTAGTTCCTAAAGTTAGGTATCTACGGTTAAAACAGCGACTATCGTCCCGTTTTCAATTCGCAGAGTAATCTCATCTGAAGTCAGTATCCTGCTTAAAGCAGATTCTGCACAACAGTACATATTTATGTATCACACTAAGTATTTAAAATCCAATTTCAATACTAGTTGTGAACATAATTATGACAAACATATTTGAAGTAAGAGCCTTGCTCGTCTTCAATTCCTTCTTAGGATATGTCCTTCAATTTCATTATCATGTCTAAGGATCTAATCCTTAATTCTGATTCACAAATAAAGGAGTCTACTTGACAAGTATAATGGATTAAGCACTCTAAGTTATCATCACATGAATATTCCAAACATCATGGTCTACTTATTGCTTAACTCCGAGCTTAGAAATAATTCATTATTTTATCAAATAAAATAACTTATTAATTTCCAAGACCATCTTGAAATTATTCCCAATTTGAAAATTAAATCATTTAAATATTTTAATCCAAGATTATATTTTAAATATCCAACTTTTCAATTTTATCTTGATTACAATAGTCCAACTATTTAATCAACGATTAGTGGTACTATATATTATAATGATTATAATAGTCCAACTATATAATCAAATATAATTTAAATTAATTAACCTCAATTACATTGATTACTATAATCCAATTATAAAATCAACTGTAAACTGAAATTAATTAATTCAAATATATTGATTAATATAATCCAATTATATATAATCAACTATAATACAGTCCAACTGTTTATTAAAACAACAATTTAAATATTAGTCCAACTAACATTTAATAATACGACGAAATAATTTGAATGAGCGCGTATGGCGAGTAATTGAACGAGTATTGCAAATTCAATTCTTGCCTCCCACTATTTTTCGGCGAGCCTCTAACCCTCTGTCGAGTACTCGGGAAACCGTGTTCCTAGTGGGCTAGGATCCCGTTAAATATCACACAATCTTGACTTTGGCCAACAAATTGTATGATAATTAACTAGGTAGATCTCGAAGATCAATTGGATCCCATCCAATTCCTAGATCCAGTAGGCGGATATCCAAATCCTAAACATATATCTTATATATGCCAATACATCCAATGTATTACCTAACCTTTTTCCTCTGAATCAACTAAGCCTTGGCTTTGGCACAACAAACCTAGTGATCCCAGTCAAGCGCGACCCATTGACCATGGAAAGCTTCGTAATCAATGTCGATGGACAAGAAGTGGTCTTGACTTTGGCCAACAAACCACAACTTGGACAAGACACCGATATGGAACAAAGCCCTCGTGATTCAAACACATCTTCGACGGACAAAGGGCTTGACTTTGGCCAACAACCCAATGCCATCTCGGATCTTGAGTAAGAATCACTCAATGGAAGGAAAAACACTTGATATTAAGCGAGGGTTTTTCGCGTGCAATTGGCTACCAATTTATTATCTTTGTTAAGGTCTCATCATCATACACCCTTAAACATGCATTCTAAACACATAATAAAGCGCATATGAAATAAAATAATAATGATATGCGGATGGATACTTTACATTGATCCTAGATCAAATCTCTCATTTTCTCTCTCCAAAACTAGCACATGTATTTACTTCTACCCGTTACACTACACTTCTAAAGAAACCTCATTTACATTGAGGGGAATAGGTGAGAAGAGAATACAAAGAGTATATAGGTGATAAGGCTGGACACGCAGGTCCAATTTAATAAATCAAATTTATTACAATTTCCAAAATTGTCCCACCCGACTAATATCCATCCGATATACATTATTCACGCATCGCAACCATGTATTCATACAAGCATGTTATCAATCAATCTAATCCAATTAATTAATCTGATAATTAGTGATCATCCTATGTTCAAACAACGATTTGATTTTTGCTCGAGTCAAACTCGTTTTGCGAATAAGTACTCAAAGTACGAATTCTCGAATTAAATTAAACTACATAATTAATCCAATTTAATACGCATTTAATTCTAATTCACTATTTAATTCCAAATTAAATATTACACTTTTATTAACGAACCTTCTACGATTAAATTCCAAATTCAATCGTTATGGGTCTCAAAGCCCAATTAACGTCAAACGTTTATTAATTAAAGTCCAATGGGCTTTTAATTAATTTCTTAAGGCGTGGACTTTTGGTCAACTCGGGTCAAACCGATAACCAAAGTCCAATCCGGGAGTTACCCCATAAGCCTTTAAATTAATTTTGGCCCATTAGGCCCAATTAAATAATTAAGGTCCATTAAGTCATAATTGGACTTTATGGATGCGGTTTTGGGCCTAATTGGATCCAACCAATTTTGCCTAAACCTTACTTTGTACAACAAAGCCCAAAAGCCCAATTATAACTATTAAGGCCCAATTTCCAAAAACAAGCCCAATTAATTAACTTATAAAATTCCAAATTTCATAATTAATTAACCTAAGTGTCATACATAATTAACCACCTAATTAATATTTCTAAAACATCAATTAGCATACTTAATCATGCATTTCAACATCAAATAGTGTCAACACAATTTATTAAAACCAAACCCATTTTACATGCTTTAAAGTCTTGGCATTAGGGGTTTTTTTAATCCGATTTGGTTTCAATCAAATTGAATCCACAATCATCATTTCCCAAATCAATTAAACTCATCTAATGAATCAAAATACAAAAAACACAATGAATTTCATATCCAATTGAATTCGGCCAAGCCTACTTTAATTTGGGAAAATTGTTCCAAATCAAAATTCAATCCAATCAAACTTCAATTCAACATTACCCATTTGTTTCAAGTCATCCAATGATCAAACAAACAAAAAATTCACCAAGATATTAGGGTCTAATTTCGGCCAACATAAGCAATTGGGGAAAAATTGTTCCAAAAACACATTTTCAACAAATTGATCCAATCAATCATCAATTAAATATACTTTAAGCATTCTAAATCATCCAATTTCATCAAACATGCTCAAAATCAAGTTTACCCAAATTTATCACTTTATGCCAACATAAAAAATTGGGGAAATTTGTTCCAAACACAATTTCTTCAAATTGATCCAATCAATCATTAATTCAACAACATTTAAGCATACTTAATCAATCAATTTAATCAAATCATGCTCCAATTGATTTTACCCAATTTGTCATGCCCAAAATTTGGGGAAATTGAATCCAATCCAATTTCATGAAATTGATCATGCACAACTTCAATTCATCAACATACAAGCATACTTTAACATCCAATTTAACCAAATCATGCTTCAATTGATTATCCCCAATTTTAACCCTAACTTTTTTCATGCTTGATCAAAGCTCAAGATACCATTGTTGAGTTCTAATTTAGGTCCCAAAATCAACAAATCAAGCAAATAAAAACGCATGAATACATCAAGGAATAATGGCGGAAACATATACTCACAATGATTGGTTTGAGATGCAAAGAACACAAGTCTTTTTTCTTTCTCCATGGAGCTCGGTTTTGGCCATTTGGAACTGCAGTGGCTGCACGGTGGGGGGGTGTTTGGTGCTCCAAAAATTCGGCCATTGAAGACCTCCATTAAAGCTCCAAGCTTTGAGATTCCAAGCTCACAAAGTCACTTCCCTATCACCTTTGTATTCCTCCATGAGTGTGCTAGCACTTAGATCTTGCAACAAGATCCAAAAGCTTCTCCATTTTGTGTGGAAAAACCAGAAAAATGAAGATGAAATTCGGTCCAGACCGATGTGTGAGAGGAGAAGAAGGTTTTTGGCTCCAAAAGCCTTAAAATCGTTTATATACTTTTTAAGAGAGAGAGAGTGATGCTTTTGTATATCATTTTATTTATTTTTTATTTACCAAGTAATATAAATAAAAAATACAAAACTTTTAATTAAAAAGCAAAAGCTTTCAACTTTTCACCCCATCATTCTCTTTTTACATCAAGTCACTTCACTTTAATAAAGTGACAACTTGTCATGTCACATCACTCAAAGTGACAAGTGATTTGACAATTGATGCGACTAGTGATTTGACGCTTGATGTGACTTGCGTGCCGCACTCGAATTCGAAATACGAATGCGCTCGCAATCACTCTCGGGCTCGGGTTCGCTAATTCCAAATTAACGAATTTTCCGTTGCGTCGTAATTAAATGATTACGCCTAGCGAATTCACTATTCACGTCGCTAACGAATTAATTCTAAATTAATTCGTTCGCCCGATTAAAATCTAATTTCAATTCCGTGTCGAAATCTAATTTCGTTATAATATATCGAATATATTTATTTATCGATTAATTTTAAATTAATCGTTCTCTCTCTTTAACGATATTTTATCCGAGATAAAATATCTCCGTAATTAATCCCAGATTAATTTTCTCTCTCTTCGAATTAATCCCAGATTTAATTAAAGTACGAGTCATACGTCATCGGTGAATCTTCAGGAACCGACCCATGAGATCTCCGGATATGTTGGCAGTAAATACGGTCGTCGGACTGTCCGAACACGTAAGTACCTCGTACTACGTTTATACCGATTTACAAGACAAGGTTGGCTTCTAGCAAAGCGCCATGCATACCCAATTCTCCAGAAATATTCTTACAGGAATATATAGATCTGTATCAAGCGTAGTATACCGTAGTATTGTGTATCGGCCCAGTATCGGATAGTCACGTGCTAGGGCTGGGCTGGATAAGTGTCTGCCCCGTCCGAAGCACATGTCGGATGTCTGGTAACTAGTCTCTATAATCGGATATATATGACCTTGTCATAATATCCCGATGGCCGGCCAGCACTTAAGAGCACTAATACCGTATCCTGCGTGACATCATCTCCACTATGACTGAAGTGATACTTCCGTCTTGACATCACACCCAATACACTACGACTCTCTGATAAAACCAGAAGTGGTGTACTCAGAACCGGTTAAAGCCTTGTACCACCAACAAAGTCTACCGATTATCGCAAGTATTAGCGATGCAAGTCTCAGGTTAAGACCATACACACCTACCCTGATGTCGGACTCCCATAGACACATAATCATATTATCAATGGGATTCCGAGGGGTCTATCCAGAGCGAAGCTGTTTCCCGTACCATCGGTGAAACACGACCTCCTATCGCACTTGCATAAGTATCTGATACTTATATATATGAGAACTACGCGTGTGTGCCCTCACAACGCGCACAAGTGCAATACTAGCCTATTCCGCATTATCGATGTCCAGTCTCGATAATACTCCGGCTAGGGATTTTAATGATTAATCCTTCGGGGATTGATACTGTCTCATATCATTCTCAATCCAGGAACTAATCATAGTGACCTCTCTTCATTTATACATCTAAGGTGATCTAATCACAAATGATGAGAATGAAATTTCCTTGTCACATAGTTAATTTGCTACAACAACACAATGATCTGTGCAAATAGTGACGCTATGGGTCATTTTGTCCAACACTTTCTTGCTATAGCGTCGTCTTCTTCTGTTCCAATGAAAAACGTCACTTCAACTTTCGGTGATTTCCAGGCCGCTTTGGATGATCCTTCTGTTGGCGTCTTTGGGGTCCATACCCTCGACGAAAACTACGGATTGTGTTCCTTGGGTCCTATTTTTTCAGCGACACAATCATTGCCACAACTCCTCTGGCCCAGCTGTTTCCTTCCGTTTGCAATTTCTGAACCATTGAACATTTTTCCTCTTACTCAGTCCAATCCCATCCGAACCTAGCCCAAACCTGACTCCTCTTTTGAGACCTGGTTCCAACATATGAGATTTCATACAGACACATGTACTTTTCTTGAAAAACAATGGTATGCTTTCTCTCATAGAGCTTTCTTTGCCACTGTCTCCTTTTGATCGAAATATGTTCCCCACATCATTGGTTTTTTGGTCCTCTGATTACAATGTTTTCCTTTTTCCTTCCGGTCTCCTTACCATTACTATTCGCGACATCAGTAATCTGACCGGGTTAGCTCATTTGGATGCAACCATTTCTGCTCATACTAATTTTCGTTTTCCCCTCCTCAGATGGACACTTCATCCTTATGTTATTACTCTGCTTTCTTTCGTGCACTTTTTGAGTCAGTTGGCTCGGTCTCGGTGTGTTAGAACGCACCGCTTTCATTCACTATTGGCTTTGCAAATATATCATTTACGAGCCTAGTCAGAAACATGTGGCTGGTTATTTTTCAATTTCCTCGGACATTACCAATGGCCGACTTTTGGATCTGTGTTCCTTTTTGTTGGCTGCCACTAATCGCGGCCTGGCCATTCTTCAAAAAAAGTTACGGTCTGGTGCTTCGCCACTTGCTTCCGGCCCTCTCTGGCTTGTTCAACTTTGGCTCAGAGCCTACTTTCCTATTTTCATCTCTATTGAGTCGAACTGTTCATATCCATGTGCGGGCTTTCTATTCGTCCAACTAGGGCAGACTTCCCTACTTCCTCGTTCCATTTTTGAATATTTCTACACCATTTCTCGAGTTCCTTCTTTTTTCCCTTTTTCCTTAGGCGGCAGCCTTTCTTTCGTTTACAAGCTTCCCGAATCAGATGGTGATGAATCTGTCAATCGCATATGGCATAAGTTCTTATGCACTCGCGATCTGATTCACGAAATTTTGACTGGAGCCAATGGCAAGGCGGGGGTGGAAGTGTATTCTCCCAACTTTGCTGCTCGTCAATTCAGTCATGTTCAAGGGTGGCCCCATCTATTATTTCATTCTCGTTCCACCCCAACAGAGCATTTCAAGGTTCTTAGGATCTCAGACATTGATCAATATTTATCTGAGGCTTGGTCTTTATTATCTTTCGTTTCTTGTGATTCTTTCTCCTCTTGTACATCGGTCCATCCTCTTTTTGATCGCTTTTGGCTAGCTAACCATGAAAGACTCTTTTCCTTACCTTCCTCGTTAGTTTTTCCTGGCATTTCTTTTTTCCTCTAAACCTTTGGAAATAACTGGGCCAAAGAATAACGTTGAGAGAGCTGGGCCGAAGAGAGCAGGCTCCAAACAGGCCAAACGAAAACATCATTCACTGACCCATAGCTCTGATTCGACGAGCCCTTGCTACGTTGTCGAACTAGGTATAATCCACATATTCTTTCCTCTCTTTTTTAATTCATTCTGGTTCTTCGTATAGGTGTCTAGGACGGAACCGTCATCCGTCATACCTGCACTGACTAAACCATCGTCCGTCATACTTGCACCGGCCCCAGCTCCTGAGTCTGTAACTTCAACCTTCCCACACCCATTCGAAAAGATTGAGGCTTCCAAAAACCCAATTGTTCAATATCCATCAGAAGAGGGTGCGACTGTCGAAACTCCAATCATTCAACACCCATCATAATAGGGTGAGGCGGCTAATGCAATCCAACCGAGTAGGACCGATCCCCAAGGTATGGGGTCAAGTATAGTATTGGGCAATAGGCACCCGCTCATAGAGAAAATTTCAATGGACGATCCCTTCTTCGAATATGACCAATTACACAATCCTGTCCCTATTATGTAAGAGCCAGGTGATGAGCCTTCTCGATTTCATCCTGAGCGGGTTATCCTTTTAATACATAGGTGGACTGTCGCGGGAACTGGGGGGAGTTATAGGGACATAGATGGCCTGTTTAGTCTGGCCAAATTGGAATTATTGGAAGAGGCTAGGTCTCTTTTTAAAGCCGATGTTATCAGCCGAATTTATGAAGATATCGAGGTTATTCATGTTACTGACTCTTCCGATTCTAATTCTTCTACAGAGATCCAGTCATTGGGCAGATCGAGCTCTTCCCCTTTTAATCCTCCACCGCCACGGTCTCCTACTCCAGAACGGCTGTCATCCCCCATCCTCGGGTGATGTCTCTCATTCCTCCACCTCAACCTCCTAGGCAAAAGTCTGCATCACCCCCTGGTGACGTCCCTATGATAGCAATGGATGAACCATTCAGTTCCAGTTTTGAGAGGGCTGTAAGTATATACATTTTTTTAATAATTTCTTCAGCCTTCATTTGCTAATCTCCTTTCTATAAACAGGTGCCCGATTAGTTAATGCAATTAGTCCATGACATTTTAGACCATCTTGATCGGCTAGCCTCTACTCCGTCTCAGCCCTTCTCGTCCTCAACCCGAGCAACTACAGACTTGGAGGCCCTTCGGGAGGTCGTTGGTCATTATGCCTCCCTCACTAAGTTGGAGATCGGTCAAGCCGCTCTGCCAGAAAATATGCTCAAGATAGAAAGGATTTCTTCAGAGCTAACTCGACTACTGGCTCCTCCTGTGTTACCTATACCAGTGGAGAACCGACTCTTCCTCCAAAATTTACAAAATGAGGTAACGACCTTTATTCTTCGGTACCGAAATATACATAGTCAAAAGGTTGGTCTTCCTTCTTTCAATGGCAAAGAAAGAAGGTCTATGTGATTCCCTTAACACTTTTCGACATGCCCTACAGGAAACGACGGACGACATAGTGATTAAGGAATTAGTATTGATGGACTTAAAATGATAATTACAGAAGATCCAGTGCATTATTAAGGAGCGTCGTTATAAGGAAAGAGGCCAAGAGAAAACCATTGCTGCTCAATTAACGGAGGTGAATGCTTTCTTGGTAAAATATGAAGATTTACCTCAAATTGATTTTGAAAAAGGACTGGCTGATCTAGCGGCAGCTGATACGGAGATGCAAAAGGAGTGGCATCACTTGAGGGAAACATTCTCGACTATGAAGGACTCAACTGAAGATTTCCGACGGCCATCGACCAATGATTAATCATGTATATAAATTTTAGGTTACCTTATTTTTGCTAAGACGCTGCGTCGTCCATTATTTGTAACTTTTAGGACGTTATCGTCCATGATCAATGAAATTACATTATTTATTTATTTATTTATTTGTTTCTCCTCACTCTTTTATTTTACCTGGAGAACGTTATGTTCTCATGTTCCCATCACGAAGGCATATATTTTTTCAAGTATTTACTATTTATCGCTCTGGCATGCGTTTCTCCATTCAAATTTTTTAAATGATAAGCCTCGTTTGGTAATCATTATCCACCTCGAAAGGGCCTTCCCAGTTAGGCGACCACTTGCCATAAGGAGAGTTCTTGGTACCCAATGGTAGTATTGTCTTCCATAATAACTTCTCTTTCCTGAACAATTCGACAATGACTTTCTGATTGTACTCTTTGGACATCCATGCCTTCATGCTTCCAAACGGTTAATGACATCGTACTTAATATCATTTATCTCTAACAGATTTTAGATCATCGCCTTACTGTAGTTTTCTTTCATCAATCCCATATGTAACGCCACCCTCATGGATTTAACATTGACTTCGACCGGTAATACAACCTCCTGACCATATACTAGTTGGAACGGCGTAATCGAGGTACTCATTCGGGGTGATGTCCTATTTGCCCATAAAGCTTGACTTAAAAATTCGTCTTATTGTCTGGCATTGTCCATTATCATCTTTGGAATTAGCCCTTTAAGGATCTTATTGGATGATTCTGTCTGACCGTTTGACTGAGGGTAGTATGGAGTAGTGTTCACTAACTGGATCCCATATTCACTCAGGAAACACTTAACTTTTTCGCCATTCAGAGAAGTTCCAGGATCTACCATTAATGTTTGGGGGATACCAAATTGATGAATGATATGCTCTTTTATGAACTTGATGATTTATTCTTGGGAAATTTCTATTACTGGAATTGCTTCCACACACTTGGTTAAGAAATCTGTGTGAAAGTATGTCTTTTGCTAGATGCGGGATAGATTTTTCCTATCAAATCAATCGCCCATCCATAAATGGCTACGGTTAATGACGGGGACCATTTTTGTTGCTGGCGCTCTTTGTATGGGCCCATACTTCTGGCAGGCCACACATCCTTTAGCGTACATTATGCAGGATTCTCCCATCTTCGGCTAATAGTACCCGCTTCTTATAATTAACCATCTCATTTTCACTATGATATGTGCCCCATAGACCCCTTTATGTACCTCGGCCATAATGGTCTTGGCTTCTGATGGTCCTACATATTTTAGTAATAAACCATTCGGACCTTTCTTATACAATACATCCCCTAATACTACAAAGTTTAAGGCTTTTAGTTTTAACTTTCGATTTTCTCCGTTCTCTGGGTTCTTTAAGAAATCTTTGATCTCTCTTCTCCAGTCGTCCTCGTCTTAGTCTTCAGTGACCATTACTTCCATTTCATTCATTCGTCTTACCAGAGCTGGCTCGATTTCCCCCATTCTGTATAAGCTATCCCTACTTATCTGTTTATATCCTGAGGCTGCTTAGGCTAACTCATTAGCCAACTCATTCTTCATTCTTAAGACGTGCTCTAACTCCACATAGTCAAATTTTTCTAGCATCGTTTGAGCTATTTCTAACAGCGGCATGACCGATGAACTCTGGTATATAAAGGCCCCCATCATCTGTTGGATAACTAGTTGCGAATCTCCCCTAATAAACATATTTTTTACTCTCATATCAAGGAGCATCTCTAACCCAAATATTAAAGCTTCATATTCGGCCTGATTGTTGGTGCAACATTCGTCTAATTTGACAATAAAATGGAATAATTCTCTTAAAGAACTGACAAGGGCTATTCATATTCCTGCCCCTTTTGATGTACTAGACCCATCAAAATACATCATCCATGGTTTTAATCTACACTCACTTATTTCCATTTCCATTTCTTTGGTTGTGCTTAAACAAGGGTGATCAGCTAAAAAATCAACGAGAGCCTGGTTTTTTACGACCTTTTGGGGCTCATGTCGTATATCGAATTCTGACAATGATAGAGACCAAAACCCTACTATTTGATGCAAAATGGGATGAAAGAACATGTATTTTACTATATTGACTGTTGTAACTAGATACACAGTGGTCGGTCTAAGATAGGTGCATAATTTAGTACATGTAAAATACAAAGCCAAACACAGTTTCTCCATTGGATAGTAATTACATTCATATTTTAGCTTCTGCCTGCTAAGAGAATAAATGGCTCTTTCTACTCTCATATTATCATCATGTGCGATCATTCCAGCTATGGACTATTCCTCGGTGGATATATAAAGCTTCATTGGCCGTTCTGGCACAGGCGGTACCATCATCGGCGACTTTGCTAACTAATTCTTCAGGTTCTCAATGGTTTTTTGATGTTTTTCTATCCAGACGAAATCGTCATTTTCTTTTAGCCTCAATAAGGATGAGAAAGCTTTAGTTTTCCCTGCATAATTCGAAATGAACCTTCTTAGAAAATTGATTTGCCATAGGAACCACTGCAACTCCCTTTTGCCCTAGGAGGTTTGGCTTTCGTGATTGCCCAAGATTTATTAATATCAATTTCTATTCCTCACCGATGGACTAGAAAACCTAAAAAACTCTCTGCACTATCCTCAAAAGCGCATTTGGCAGGATTTAGTTTTAGTTTGAATTTCCTCATTCGCTCGAAAGCCATTGTCAAGTGATTAAAATGCTCACTCACAGCCATATACTTAATTACTATTTTTTCTACATAAACTTCTATAAAATCATTGATCAGGTCATGAAATATCAAATTCATAGCCCGTTGGTAAGTGGCCCCATTATTTTTTAGGTCGAATAGCATCACCACCCACTCATAACATCCTAAAGACACCGGGCATCTAAAAACTATTTTATGGATGTCATTTTCATCGATGTAGATTTGGTTATAGCCTGCATATTCATCCATGAAAGAATATATTTGGTATCCTACTGTGGAGTCCACTAAGGAATCTATTGTAGGAATAGGGTATTGATCTTTTGGTGTTGCCATGTTTAAATTTCTAAAGACTATACAGATTCTCAATTTTCCATTCTTCTTCATGATAGAGACGATATTTGACAATCATTCTACATAACTGGTGGTTCTAACGAACCTCACCTTCAAAAGGCGCTCAACTTCCTTTTTAATATCAGGCAGGACATTGGTGCAACCTCTGGGGGTTATTTATATGGCTTATGGTGTGGAATAATAGGTAACCTATATTCCACTAAAGTTTTATCTAAACCGTGTATTTCATCATAGTATCAAGTAAAATAATCATTATACTTTTTTAAGAGAAACTAGTTCTTCACGTACCTCGGAGTCAAGTATCTTACTTATATAAGTATTGTGTTTGTCGCTCCCATATCCCAGGTCCACTTCCTCTAAGACGTCGTGTGCCTTTGTAATGCTTACCTTATGATTTTCGTTCAGAGCGTATTCTAAATTATCTTCTTCCCCATTTGGTCATTCATCTCATTCATTTCTTCCTTCCTCCAAACAATCCACTCTGCATGCCTCTCTTATCCTATCTTTTGTTTGATGCTTTATCAATTTCCTCTTTAAGGCTGAAATCACAGCTTGGGTACCAATTTTAATTTCTTATTCCCTCACGTAAGCCATTAAGCTGGCTCTGGTGGCCGCGAGTGTGGTTTATTCTTCAATCTGTTTGCCTTTCTTCATTTGAACTTCTAATTTCAGGGTCGGATCCTGGCCTCCTAAAGGCCACTATAGTTGGCCTTGTTTGTACGAACAAATCCTTTAACAACTCTGCAGTGTATGGCTCATCATTTTGGGCCACCACAAATGGATTCCCCATCTCATCTAACACTCTGATCGGTATGTAATTTCCTTCATATATGAAATATTCTACCGAATTTTTTTCTGCTGTGAAAGGCCTATTATCGGTGTGTACCACTTCTACTTCATCATTTTGATTCCAAAAAACCAGACACTGATGAAGAGAGGAAGGAATGCATCAGCTGTCGTGGATCTAATCTCATCCCAAAAGCATGTTATATGTGGTTGACCCGTCTATAACAAAAAATACCATCGTCTTAGTAGTCCTCCCCATCTGTAAATCTAATGGGACGACTTATTTCGCTGTTGTTGCTCCATCATTGAAGCTCATGAGCACTACTTCCGTAGGGATGAGTTCGTCTTCTGACTTCACTAACCATCCCAACATCAGAACTAGGATGGCGTTAATGGCCGCACCATTGTCGATCAACACCTTGGTCACTGATATTCCATTTGCATTTGCCTTTACTAGCGGTCAGTGGTGCTTTGTCATTTGCTATGGTGGTTTTGGAAATATCAATTTCCCTTCTATTTATATTTCCATTGCTTGTTCATTACTTGACCTTTCTCGAGGTGAACCTTCCACTTCATCCCATCTGGAAAGTGACAACGTGACCGATCCATTGTGGGATGCATCATTGGTGAGCATCATCTGTTTCTCTGCTCTGGTTACGATTTGTCTTATTTTGGGCTTCCCGTATAGTATGAGATATATGGATCGTCTTAAGTCTTCCCCCAGGGTCCCCACGGCTAGATTTCTGGCTTCGTACAACTCTCTGAGAATCGATTCTGTGTCATCCCCCTTCTTCGTACTTCGGTTCTTATATTTATTTCTTCCTTGACATTTGTCAACTCCTCCTCTGAGACTCATCTACCGTCAATGGAAAATGTTGTAAATTTTATCTCCTCGCCATCTTAGACATCTTCACTCACTCATTCTAGGAGTCCATTATTGTCCCATCTGAACCTTTTGGATAGCATGTAATGATTAGCCACAATGGGTGGTTTTTCATCATCTATCTCATCATATTTCTCTAGTCAGTCAAATTTGGTTTGCTCTTTACAACCTAGACATATTCTTTCTTTGCCATCGTCATCATTGACGTCCACAACTAGCTTTATTTTCATAGGGGTGTCGGTTGGAAGATTGTGGCCTCGCTTTTCATAGCCAGTGGTAGCTTTCACCTCATACCACTAGCGCATCATCCGGCTATAATTCCTTTGATGTCATCTCAACTCCGTCTTTGTCATTTCATCCACAAGAGAATAGCTCCTCCCTCACTGATGGTATGAATGCCACACGTTAGGCCGATGAATTCTCGGCCTAAACATCCTGATATTCTGGATGAAATTTGAGTGTTCTCTATAGAATCTTGGTACGAAAAATTTTGGCTACCATGCGACTGACTCCCTTTTTGGAGGCTTCTTTTCACAAGTCTCTTCCAACTTTTTCATCCATTCTATACTGTTCTGGCAGTGAACACATAAATTTTATGGAACCTTTCCTCGTTGGTGTGGTTCTATCATCTCAAAAGCACTAAGGTATTGGTCGTTCTGATCTTCATCCAGGACGAGCTTGAATTTTGGCAAATTCATCGTGGTGAGGTCAAAATTGATCATATTCAACTCCAACAGTTTAGGGAACAGGTTTTCGTCCACTGTCATCTTTTTTCGAACATTATTCATCCGGACTCTATGGCATCCTACAATACATTCCCAAAAACAAGACAACTGTTAGTTGAATGAGACCATGTATTATGCCATTTATAATATTTTTTTTCCAATAAGTTGCTCGGGGTTTAGCAAATTATGGCGGTCGCTCAACTTAATTTGTTTATCCTTATATAATTGATCGAATATAGCATTAACTTTAGTGATGTCAAAAGAAAAATTCCTACATTTTTTTTGTTATTTTCTATCTTTGGTCGTGGCTCGGCACATGTCTTGCAGACGTATGGCTTTCCCTTAATTAATTCGGCTTAGCACAAGCCAGCTGACTCAACATTCATTTCACCTATCTCATAGTTTGTATTCCTATAATAAGTTCCCTTACTAGCATTCTTTATTTGATTTTCTTCCCTCAATAATCTTTCATATCACACTACGAAGAGTTGTTAGATTATAAGGCAATGAGCTTCAAAGAATCGTTGCCAGCTCAGTTCAAGATGCCGGATATGGCTAAGTTCAACGGGAATGGGGATCCGAAGGTCCATCTCCGTCAGTATGTTTCAGTTATGAGTTTAGTGGGTATGTCCAACCATCAAGTGCAGAAAATGTTTGGATGTAACTTGAGCGCGCGTTGGTAGTTTGGTATCACAGCCTTGAGAAGAAGGTTAGAGAACATTGGAGGGAACTGGCAGATGCATTCCTGAAACAGTATGTGACAGACTTGGAGATTGATTTGTCCCTCCGTGATTTGGAAAACACCAAGCAGAACCAGAAGAAAGTTTCAAGGAGTATGTAGACTGCTGGAGAAGACAGCTTCTGAAGATGCAGACTAGGCCCTCGGAGAAGGACTAAATAAATATGATCATCAAGGGCACCAAGCCCTCCATCTATGGCAAACTAAGGAGGATGACCTCCATGATTACTGATTTTCGACAGTTGTGGGAAACTGTCATGGATATTGAGGAAGAAGAGGCCGAGAATAGAAAATTCTATGGTCTGAATAGGAGGCCTATTGGGGGGACATCGGGAACAAAGCCCATTTCTGCTGAGATTACCGCTATCCGAAACTGGAGATTCTCCAACTTGGGTAGACCCTTGTCCAAAGTATTGGAGAAGTTGAAAAGACAAGGACTTCTGAAACCCCTAGAAACCAAGCCACTCCCAAACCCTCCACCACCACATCTTAACCTAAACCAATACTACCAATTCCACCAACAAAAAGGCCACGACACCGACAATTGTGCCCGCCTTCGCCATGAAATCCAAGACCTTATAGACTCCAAACCCTGAAACACAACGCCCCAACACACACCAAAATCCCCTACCAAATTACACTCTGTCCCGCCACCAACCTATATGATAAACTCTGGCCTGCCCGAAAGCCTTGTTCTCAAATCCTATGACCACCAAGCCTATTGCCTTGGAATTTGGGATAGTAACAGCAAAGATGAAACATAACAAGGGAAGAGTTTCTGGGCGGACTTCTCCAGTAATGATAAAGAAGAAGTAAGGGGTATGACACGCAACGAGAGTTTCTATAATGATATGGTGGAAAAGGGCAAGGAAGTATTGACAGATGGAAGAGAAGTGGTTGATAATACGGAGATTACTGAGGGAGATACAGTGCTGAGGCAGTTGAAAAAGACTCAGGCACAGGTTAGCATCTGAGAATTTTCGTGTTCATCTCAGGAACATAGACGTGCCATGATTGAGGCCTTAAGCAAGATAGTAGTGCCAGAAGATGCCAACCCCGCAATGTTTGTTGGGTCGGTCGAAAAGGAAACTATGCCAATATCCTTTTCTGAGGAAGAACTCCCAGCTGAGGGGAGAAATCATAATAAACCCTTATTTATCAGAGCTGAAGTGAGGGGTAAAAGGACCTCTTGTGTGATGGTGGATGACGGCTCATCTATTAATGTGTGCCCGTTGAAGATTTTGGCCAAGCTGGGCATGAAGGCGACAGATCTGGATCCCTCTAGTATGACTATCAATTCTTATGATGATAGTAAGCGAGGAATTGAGGGTACATTTATGGCAGCAGTCGAGGTTGGTCCTATTGAGGACGAAGTTGAGTTCACAGTGCTGGATATCCCAGCCACTTTTGCCTTATTATAGGGAAGGCCTTGGTTTCATAAGCTTGGGGTCGTGCCCTCTACTCTGCACCAGATGATTAAGTTCCCATATGAGGGAGAGATTGTCACCATTCGAGCTGAGGTGGACAATGTTGTAGCTGCTTTGGAGATACAGACTTTCACGAGATTCCAAGTATCAGCGACTTTTGAGGAGTGGGTGGATCCTAGGGTGGCTAGGATTATGAAAAAAATGAAGTTCGAGCCGGGGGAAGGCTCAAAACTGCCAAACTTCAGAGGACAAACTACTCAGAGAGGTCTGGGATACAAGTCTGATGAGGAGAAACCGAAGGTTAAAAAGAAAGGGTTGAAACTGGCAGATTGTTTTGTGAAGGCTTCAGAGTATCAAGGTGAGCCTGAACCGGTAGAAGTTAATGGGATTGTGGTGCCTTGTTTTGAGATCTTCCAAGAGATGCTGGGTAAGAAGCCGCTAACCGAAGAAGTTGTGGAGGAAAATGATAAGTGGGAAGAAAAGCTGATAAAGTTGGAAAGTCTGACTCTCTAGGAGAATAATGAGGTTGAGAAAAACCCAGTTGTAGATGAGGAAGTGTCTATAGATGATGAAGACATTTACCTTCCTGATTTGTTTGAATGTACTTCTGTATTATCCAATAATAAAGACATTTCTCTTGCTTACTTGCCTGAGTCATTTCCATTTGCTCTGCATGAATCAAGTATATTTGATATCAGTTCGG
>SKCR01046400.1:0-41705 GCA_019454045.1 Zanthoxylum bungeanum
GGACCTTTAACTCACATGATTAGCCCATGCGCACTAAACAGCAATGCATAATTAAATAAGAGAGATGCGACAAAGGCCGGCATCTATGTGGGATCTCGTATGCCCGATTGAATGTATTTCATAATCAATCAAGTATTCCTCACCCGGCGCGGCAAAATATTATGGTAAAGGTAGCATTTTTAGGCTTTTTCTCCCTCAAATAAGGACATTTAAACCAACGTAATTAGCCCATGCGCAACAAGTAATAATGCATGAATAAACAAAGAAATAATATGGAACCTTGTATGCCCGATTGAACATATCTCACGTTCAATCAAACGTACTTCGTCCGGCGCGGTAAAACATGTGGTAAAGGTAGCCTTTTAGGTTTTCCCTCAAATGAAGGACCTTTAACCCAACATGATTAGCCCATGCGCACCAAGATTAACAATGCATAAACAAAGAAACAATGCATAGAAAATAAATAGCGGAACAATAGACACAAAATTAAATACCAAAATGTAACATGTGCTTGAAAGTTTCTCAAGCGGTACGTGGAGTTGTATCCCAAGTACATACCGCACTACCGTCCATTCGGATTCGGATACGAAATTTACGTCTGGGTTTCCATCCGATATACTACAAGGGATAACACTCAATCATCAACCCAACACAAATGAAACCATACGTAAAACACAATGATGCATGCGAATGATCGACAAAGAATAACTGAAAAGATAAATAATAAAAAGGGGG
The DNA here is from genome assembly GCA_019454045.1 of Zanthoxylum bungeanum. Taxonomy (NCBI): domain Eukaryota; kingdom Viridiplantae; phylum Streptophyta; class Magnoliopsida; order Sapindales; family Rutaceae; genus Zanthoxylum; species Zanthoxylum bungeanum. The sequence continues at coordinate 736 of SKCR01046400.1, forward strand.
CCCTCAGGTCTTACCTTTTAAGATGCTCATCGGAAGTGCGTTACGTCGTCGCTGAAAGGGTTAATTCTCAGTTATTTTTCTGGTTTGCCGCTGTTTTGGACAGCCATTTCCGCTGTTTTTCTTCGCTGGTTTCGTATGTTTTGCTGCTGTTTTGGGGTCGATTTGGCTACTGTTTTTAGGGTGATTTTGGGTCACGATTTTGGGGTATTTTTGGGACTGTTTTGAATTATTTTTGGATGGGTTTCTCACTGTTTTCTGGACTGGTTATTTTGATGGTTTCAGCTCATTATTTTGGATCGGTTGTTTGGCTTGGGTTTATTTGGTTTGGCTGCTCGGTTTGCTGGTTTGTGGCCGTGAATTGAAGGGCTGCTTTTGTTGTTCAGCGTGCTGTGTCTTTAGGGTGTTAGTGGGCAGTTTTTTGTGTGAGTCGGTCGGTGGCAGGCTTTAGGGTTTACTTTGCCTTGGCACGTGAGTATGTTTTTGGCAGTGTGCGTGTCAAGGCTTGCAGTGTAGAGGGTTTGTTGTGAGTGGGTTGACGAGAGTAGTGAGAAGCGTGGCTGAGTCTTATTGATGGCGTGGGCTGTTGGCTTATTTATGGCCATGTGTCTTGGTTTGGTGAGGGGCTGAGAGAGGTCAATGAGTGGGGCCGTGAGGCTGTGAGTGCGTGTGGCTTTGTGGTTGCTTCAAAGTGCAAGTGGAGGGCCTTGTTTGTGAGGTGTGAAAGGTTTGGGTGAGAGGCGAGAGGTTGCTTAGTGAGTGAATGGTGGTGTTTGGCGTGAGTGATGAAGCGTGGCTGATTTTTGGCTTTCACGTGTGCATGGTGTTTAGGTTGAAGAAAGGACGTGGTTAGAGCTGTTGTGCGTGGATTGAAGAAGGGACGTGGTTGGGGCTGTTGATTTGTGGCTTGATAGATCTGTGAGGATTTAGGTTGAGAGAGAGGGAGACGTGAGATGGTTTATTTTCTTTTTTTGGGCGTGAGCCGTGAGGAGTGAAAAAGAGGACCCCTCTAGGGTTTGATTTTTGTCATGTTTTTATAATGGTGTATTAGGGTTTCCTTGTGCATGGGTTTTCAAGAAGGAAATGAATCAAGTAATAAAGGGATACATTAAGTTATTAAGGGAAATAAATCATGTAATTTTGGTGGGGGTATATTAATCAAATTATTTAGGAAATAATTTGTGTATTTTTGGTGGGGAATATCTTTGATTTGGTGAGTGATTTATTTAAATTAGGAAGAGATTTGTTTTGATTTTAATTGGATTTGATTTAATTTAACTGTATTTAATTTAATTTGTGACATGTGTTTTAAATGTTTTAATTATTTTTGGATTGAGCTTGGGCGAAATGGGCTTTTGATGGGTACGGGGGTTTTGGGCCGAGGCTTAATATTTTAAAATAGAGATTAATCGGGCGAACCCAAGGCCAATTAGCGATTTTATTTATTTTTAAATTTTTTTCTTTCCGACGTCATTTCCCGCGACTTCCGCAACTTATCGGGTAGTGCCTCCGTACGAGGCTCATCATTGGGCTTTATTCAAAAATACAATGTCTATAGTCGCCCCCACTTTGATGAGACTTGTGCAGTGTGTGACAGTGACAATCCTATCAAAGTCATGCATGTATTTTTTTTTACTTATTTGGGTTGTCGGCTGTCGTACTTACCTGCTGTTTTGCGAGATGCTTCGAACTGAGTTGATGTAATATGATGGTTCATTTCCGAACCGTTACTGATGTGAGATGATGGTTCATTTTCGAACCGTTATTGATGTGAGGTGGTTCATTTCCGAACCGTTACTTGTTGAGATGGTGGTCCATTTCCGAACCGTTACTGATGAGAGATTGTTCATTTTCGAACCGTTACTTGTTGAGATGGTGGTCCATTTCCGAACCGTTACTTGCTGAGATGGTGGTCCATTTCTGAACCGTTACTGAGTTGAGATTGTGGTCCATTTTCAAACCGTTACTTGTTGAGATGGTGGTCCATTTCTGAACCGTTACTTGCTAAAATGGTGGTCCATTTTCGAACCGTTACTGATGATAGATGGTTTATTTCTGAACCGTTACTTGTTGAGATGGTGGTCCATTTCTGAACCGTTACTTGCTGAGATGGTGGTCTATTTCCGAACCGTTACTTGTTGAGATGGTGGTCCATTTCCGAACCGTTACTTGCTGAGATGGTGGTCCATTTCCGAACCCTTACTGATTCGCTCGTCTTTGCCGCTTTTTCCTTTTTTTCTTCGAAACCTGTGAACACAAAAATACAAATTGCATGTATATGATGTGTATGCATGTATGCATGGATGCATTCCATATTCTGATGGGTTAGGCCTTCATTGTGCTTCTTTGGCTCCTTTCGCCTATTAATGCATTTAGTCGCCCTCAGGCTTGCCTATAATTTTCTTCTGTCAATTCTATTCCGCTTTTTACTTGCAATTGAAGTTCCATCGGGGTTCTCACATATACCAAGATTAGACATATTTGTCGAATTAATATCAAATATGCTGATGTCACGCATGTTATAACGCAAATCGAAAAGGTCCGAACAAGTAAGCAAAATAATGTCTTTGTGACTAATAAATGCGGGATTCAAAATAAATGTCTTCGTCATCTACAGCCTTGTCTTCTCGGTTTCGTGAGCATCAGATTCTCCGACTGCAGCAGTTCTTCTTTCTATTCATTCTTCTTTTTATTACTGATCGAGAAATTTTTCCGGGAATCCATATCTGCCCAATTTCATCTTTACTACTGCCGCCCCATATCTCCATGTAAAAGGCTCAGTGGTCAATGGTTTGGAGGACAAGGATTTCTGGTAGGCCGGAGCTAATCATGTAGGTGGGTGGTGGAACTGAGTGGTAGTTGGGTAGAGGGTTTCTGTGTGTATTGGGTTGTTCTTTTTCTGGATCGGGTATTTTATGGGCGTCAATGAGGTTTTGGATTTCATGCCTAAGGTGGGTGCAGTTGTCAGTTTCGTGGTCTTTCCTCTGATGGAAGTGAAAATATAGGCTTAGGTCAAGGTTGGGTGGCACATGGTTTGGAAGTGGTGTGGGCTCTAGGGGTTCTAGGAGTCCTTACATCTTCAGCTTTTCAAACACCTTTGAAAGAGGCTTACCAAGGTTCGAAAACCGCATTTTTTATGGCAGTGACCTCAGCAGTAGCGCGCATGGTCCCTGAAGGCCCCCCAATAGTCCTTCTATTCTGGCCATATAACTTTCTGTTCTCAGCTTATTCCTCCTCAATATCCATAACATTCTCACTCAACTGTCGAAAATCGCCAATCATAGAGGTCATCCTCCTCAGCTTGTTATAAATAGAGGGTTTGGTGCCCTTAATGATCATCTTGATCTGGTCCTTCTCCGAGGGCCGAGTCTGCATTTTCAAGAGCTGGCTTCTCCAGCGATCTACATAATCCTTGAAGCTCTCCTCCGGCTTCTGCTTGGTATTCTCCAAGTCACGGAGCGACAAGTCAATCTCCAAGTCTGTGACATACTGATTTAGAAAGGCTTCTGTTAATGCCCTCCAATCATCATTGACCTTTCTCTCCAGGCCGTGATACCATACCACGGGCGCCCCCTCTAGTGACATCCCGAATATTTTCTGAACCTGACGTTTCGACAGACCCACTGAACAGACCCACTGAACTCATCACAGAAATATATTGTCAGAGATGGACCCTTGGATCCCTGTTCCCGTTGAACTTGGCTATGTCGGGCATCTTGAACTGCGGAGGCAGCTGCTCTTAGAAAGTCATCGCATCGTAGTCTAGCAAATCCTCATGTTTACCCTTCAGCTTGCGGGTAACTAACTCTACCTAATCCCTGAATTTGTGTAATTCTGCCTGAGACCCGGCTTCTTTTCCATGGTATACTCTGCCATGTCATCATCGAAAGCGGGGATCTCATCACTCACCCTATTCGGAGCCTCTTCATGCCTGACATTCTCATTGTTTTCTATTCCCCCTGAGCGGGGCACTGCCAAACTGGCCACAGCGGTGGCTAAAGCTTGCAACTGCTCAGTAATCTTAGTGATGTTGGTCTCTAATTGATCCATCGAGAAACCTCATTATCTGACTCACTCATGTTTGCTGATTGTTTTTTTTAATGAGCCTTCCTTTTTCTCTAACCCAACGAATATCTATTATGGCTTTTAAAACTGTGAGTTAGCATGATGCGTGCAATGCGTGAGATATATAATATGTATGTGGTTATCAAAATGGCATATATCCTTCCGAGTTCCGACCTTATTCCTCCCATACTCGTGGTAAGTCCATTTATATCCTAGGTATGGCTCATTTTATGCACCAATGTGGGGTACATAAAATCGTTCTCTCTTTTGCTACAATGGTGAACATTGGCTACCCCAGTCCCTTTCCACCGGTAAAAGACAAAGACCGCTCATTTACAACATGGACTAAGCCTATTATGGGATCATGCCATTGTCTAGAAATGACGAATTAGGCTTTCAGCAACCGCAGTCATGGGGATGAACTTGGAGGTATCCAAAGTAAACAAATATGTCATAACAAGGCGTATCCTTTCTGGATGAAAGCCAGTGCGGATATCGGACTCATGTTTCTGGCATATTTATATGATGATTGGATTTTCTAAGTCCATCAAGGTTTTCATACAAGTTGGCCCATTATCATTTTAAAGCATTCAATCACATTATTGCGAGGTGCAAACTTGTCTCAGTTGCAAAAGGCCCAAAAGGTTTACACTTTTGCGATAACGTGGCTAAACAACCTCAAATGATATGGGGCCCAAAAACAAAGTGGCCCATCGGCATATTAGAAGCTTTTGGCGCAATTGTCATATGACACAAACTCGTCCCAGTTTAAATGGCCCAACAAGTTCACATCTCATGACAAGAAGTCCAACTGAATCCAAATGATGATGGTCACAAACACAAACATGAAAGGGTGGCTTATATAGGTCATACAACTATGGTTCACATGCGGTTTTATATGAGTATAGATAAAGGCTCCCACTGGCGAAGGATTGCCCACAACTAGGTCTCCTCACTCAAGGGTTCGAGCGACCAAGTGAGCGCACCTTTTTATACCTTAAGGTACGTGCCAACGAGTGATGGTACCATATAACGATCCGCCGCTTCGAGCGAAAATGACTTCACGATACATGCATAACTGTCAAATGGATTCCTCTATTGAAAATTCCCCAGAGGGAGGGTGGAGCGAACTCTCTTAAATACCCTTACCTCTTAGACTCTTATCGCCTTGGTGACATAAATAAACAACAGATCCTCCAAATTAGTCCATCGCTTTAAATATACTTTAAGGTAAGCTTCGAGTAAATGATTATCTAGATATCTTCACAGCTTTTCCTTTTGGCTATAAAAAGGTAGTGAGTGAAGGAAGACACCAAATCATTATCTAACTCTAATAATACATTTGGTTAAATCAACTTTAGACAAGGTTAACTAAAGCAAAAATCACAAACATTACAAGATATTATTTCGGGGCCGATTCTCTATCCCCAGTGGAGTCGCCAGACTGTAGACGAGGTACATAGGTGTGCGACACTATCCGGGCTCGCGGCCCGGTCGGGAGTACGGAGTAGCCCGCGGGGACTAAACAATAGAAATAAAATGGAGTCGCCACCCAGTATGAACTGGGAAATGATTTAAGGTCGCACTCACCCCTCGTAAGGGAAGACCTCAAACCGTTGGGTTCGAAACGGTCCTTTACTTATGCCAATTGTAATAAAGTGATTAATGCAATAGTATAACCAAGTCTTATGCAACACATACAAGAGAATGTAATTAACACATAAGATTGCACACCCATAATTTTAAATAAAAATTGAAGGCAAAATGCATAATTCATAGATGTATTAAACTATGAAGTGCAATAGTGTAACTAATCACAACTATAAAGGCATTAATAATAAAAGCGAGCACACAATCTCATGAACATATCAAATAAATAAATGCGGAACTATAAATAATTAATAAAGGTAAAAGAGTCAATAATGAAATGATATGGTTAATTATGTAATGTAAGAGAAATGACCAAAGAAGCAAACATGCATGAAATGTGCTGAAAAGAAATCTGTTCACTGTATGTGCGTTCATGTAGCATTTGAAAACGCGTTCGAATGGTAAACAGAATGTTCGTGTTCGTATAGCGTTCGGAAACGCGTTTGAACGGGATGAGACCTGATGCATGGTAAAGCAGAATGCATGCACGTTCGAGTAGCGTTCTGAAACGCGTTCGAACGAAAATGAGACAGAATGTTCGCATTCATACAGCGTTTGGAAATACGTTCGAACGGGATAAGACCTGATGCATGGTAAAGCAGAATGCATGTGCATTCGAGTAGCGTTCAGAAACGCGTTCAAAGGGAAATGAGACAAAATGCATACGTTCTTGTAGCGTTCGGAAACACGTTCGAACGAGATTACAAAAGTGGTATCCAAAATGATACGAAAACATGTATGAATGTTTCTCTAGCGGTACGTGGAGTTGTATCCCAAGTACAGACCGCACTACCGTCCATTCGGATTCGGCTACGGAATTTATGTCTGGGTTTCCATCCGATATACCACGAGAAGCAAACATTCAAACATAAACATGGCATGAATGCGAAAATGAAAAGATGTAAAACAACAACCAAAACAAAGACGGATAGCAAAGTCAACAGGGGAGGGGCGCGGCAAAACACCGTGGCAAAGGTAGCCTTTAGGCATTTCCCTCGAATAGAGGACCTTTAACTCACATGCCTATGCGCACTAAACAGCAATGCATAATTAAATAAGAGAGATGCGACCAAGGCCGGAATCTATGTGGGATCTTGTATGCCCGATTGAATGTATTTCACAATCATTCAAGCATTCATCATCCGGCGCGGCAAAATATTGTGGTAAATTTAGTCTTTTTAGGCTTTTTCTCCCTCAAATAGAGGACCTTTAAACCAACGTAATTAGCCCATGCGCAGCAAGTAACAATGCATGAATAAACAAAGAAATAATATGGAACCTTGTATGTCCGATTGAACATATCTCATGTTCAATCAAATGTACTTCGTCCGGCACGACAAAATATGTGGTAAAGGTAGCCTTTTGGCTTTTCCCTCAAATGGAGGACCTTTAACCCAACATGATTAGCCCATGCGCACCAAGATTAACAATGCATAAACAAAGAAACAATGCATAGAAAATAAATAGCGGAACAATAGACAAAAAATTAAATACCAAAATGTAACACGTGCTTGAAAGTTTCTCAAGCGGTATGTGGAGTTGTATCCCAAGTACAGACCGCACTACCGTCCATTCAGATTTGGCTATGAAATTTACGTCTGGGTTTCTATCTGATATACCGCAAGGGATAGCACTCAATCATCAACCCAACACAAATTAAACCATACGTAAAACACAACGATGCATACGAATGATCGATAAAGAATAACTGAAAAGATAAATAATAAAAAGGGGGGCCCTCAGGTCTTACATTTTAAGATGCTCCTCGGAAGTGTGTTACGTCGTCGCCAGAAGGGTTAATGCTCCGTTATTTTTCGGGTTTGCCGCTGTTTTGGACAGCCATTTCCACTGTTTTTCATCGCTGTTTTCATACTGTTTTGCTGCTGCTCTGGGGTCGATTTGGCTACTATTTTTTGGGTGATTTTGGGTCACGGTTTTGGGGTATTTTTGGGTCTATTTTGAACTGTTTTTGGATGGGTTTCTCACTGTTTTCTGGACTGGTTATTTTGGTGGTTTTGGCTCACTGTTTTGGATCGGTTGTTTGGCTTGGGTTTGTTTGGTGTGGCTGCTCGGTTTGCTGGTTTGTGGCCGTGAATTGAAGGGATGATTTTTTTGTTCAGCGTGCTGTGTCTTTAGAGTGTTAGTGGGTAGTTTGTTGTGTGAGTCGGTCGGTGGCAGGCTTTAGGGTTTACTTTGCGTTGGGACGTGAGTATGTTTTTGGCAGTGTGCGTGTCAAGGCTTGCAGTGTAGAGGGTTTGTTGTGAGTGGGTTGGTGAGAGTAGTGAGAAGTGTGGCTATGTCTTATTGATGGCGTGGGCTGTTGGCTTATTTATGGCCGTGTGTCTTGGTTTGGTGAGGGGCTGAGAGAGGTCAATGAGTGGGGCCGTGAGGCTGTGAGTGCGTGTGGCTTTGTGGCTGCTTCAAAGTGTAAGTGGAGGGCCTTGTTTGTGAGGCGTGAAAGGTTTGGGTGAGAGGCGAGAGGTTGCTTAGTGAGTGAATGGTGGTGTTTGGAGTGAGTGATGAAGCGTGGCTGATTTGTGGCTTTCACGTGTGCATGGTGTTTAGGTTGAAGAAGGGACGTGGTTAGGGCTGTTGTGCGTGGATTGAAGAAGGGACGTGGTTGAGGCTGTTGATTTGTGGCGTGAGAGATCTGTGAGGATTTAGGTTGAGAGCGAGAGAGACGTGAGAGGGTTTATTTTCTTTGTTTGGGCGTGAGCCATGAGGAGTGAAAAAGAGGACCCGTCTAGGGTTTGATATTTGTCATGTTTTTATAATGGTGTATTAGGGTTTCCTTGTGCATGGGTTTTCAAAACGGAAATGAATCAAGTAATAAAGGGATACATTAAGTTATTAAGGGAAATAAATCATGTAATTTTGGTGGGGGTATATTAATCAAATTATTTAGGAAAGAATTTGTGTATTTTTGGTGGGGAATATCTTTGATTTGGTGAGTGATTTATTTAAATAAGGAAGGGATTTGTTTTGATTTTAATTGGATTTGATTTAATTTAATTGGATTTAATTTAATTTATGACATGTGTTTTAAATGTTTTAATTATTTTTGTATTGGGCTTGGGCGAAATGGGCTTTGGATGGGTGCAGGGGTTTTGGGTCGAGGATTAATATTTTAAAACAGAGATTAATCGGGCGAACCCGAGGCCAATTAGTGACTTTAATTTGTTGATGTATTTATTTTTAAATTTTTTCCTTCCGACGTCCGTTTCCCGCGACTTCCGCAACTTATCGGGTAGTGCCTCCGTACGAGGCTCATCATTGGGCTTTATGCAAAAATGTAGTGTCTACAGGATGACGATCTTATTTGTAAGGGTTGGAAAAACTTTCATTCGATTACTACTTGTAAGAAATACAAAGAACGACCAACAACTCGGTTACTATTAGATCTGTCCCTAAACAGGTCGGTCCGGCTCATTTTGGTAATAAAATAACTGCATCTACTTTGTGCCCGTAGACGTAGACTGGATCAGTTCGGCCGAACCATGTTAAACACTCTCTGTCGATTTTCTTGCGTTTGCTTTGCTTCTTGCCACATTTGCCTTTGGTCTCCCCATAACCAAACAAATTCAAGGTTGAATGAGGAATGTCTCGGGAGGGTTGTTGGACAATTATGACCTATAGCATCACTATTTGTACAGAACATGGTTGTTGTACAAATTAACTATGTGACAAAGGAAATTGCTCTTTTATCATTTGTAATTGGATTACCGGGATATATAAATGATAAAAGTCAATATGATTAGTACCAAATTAATAAGATATGAGATATTATTAATCCACTAAGGTTTAGTCATTAAATATCCCTAGTCGTAGTATTATCGAGACTGAACATCGATAATGCAGAATAGGCTAGTATTACACTTGTGCGTGTTATGGAAGCGTAACGATATAGTTCTCACATATTTGGGTATTGGATACTCATGCAAGTGTAATAGGAGGTTCTGTTTACCGATGGTACGGAAACAGCTTCGCTCTGGATAAACCCATCGGAATCCCATTGGTAATATTACTATGTGTCTATGGGAGTCCGAATCAGGGTAGGTGTATTTGGTCTTAACCTGAGACTTGCATCGTTAATACTTGCGACAATCAGTATACTTTGGTTTTGGTCGTCCGAGGCTTTAACAGGTTCTGTGTACGCCTCTTCTGGGTATACTGAGAATCGTAGTGTATTGGGTGTGATGTCAAGATGGAAGTATCACTTCAGTAATATGGAGATGATGATCACGCAGGGATACAGAACTGGTACTCTCTTAAATGCTGCAGCTATCAGGATAATATGACAAGGTCATGATTATCCGAATAAAGAGACTAGTTGCTGTTAATCCGATATATGCTTCGTATGGGGCAGACACAATTTCAGCTACAGGCCAAGCATGTGACATCCGATACTAGATCGTGATACGCGATACTACGTATACTACGTCTGACAAAGATTACATATTCGTTTACAGAATATTTCTGGAGAATTGGGTAGGCACGGTGCTTTGCTAGAAGCCAATCATGTCTTGTAAATCGGTAAGGACGTGGTACTGAGTATGCACGTATTCGGATAGTCTGATAACCGTATTTACTGCCAACATATCCAGGGATCTCTTGGGTCGCATCCCTAAGATTCACCGATGATGTTTGACTCAAACAAAATTAATCTGGGATTAGTTATGAGAGAGAAAATTGATCTGGGATTAATTATGGCAATAAATTAATCTGGGATTAATTAAAAGAGAAATAATTAATCTGAGATTAATTGCGTCGAGAATTTATCTGGGAATAAATTTGTCAAAGAGAGAGAATGCGATTAATTTGGAATTAATCGGTAAAGTAAATTTAATAGTTAAATTAGATTTTACTATTTAATTTATTTAAATGGGCTAAAATAATATATTAGATATATTAATTGAAATTAGATTTAAATGCGGAATTAAAGTTGGATTTTAATTCAAGCGAACAAATTAATTTGGAATTAATTCGCGAGCGATTTTCGTAATAATTTTGCTAGGCATTATTATTTAATTAAATTAGATTTAATTATTTCGCGACGGAAAATTCGTTTAATCGGATTAAGCGAACCCGAGCCCGAAGTGTGTGGAGCAAGCCACTTGAATTTTGAATTAAAGTGGGTCCCACCAACTTACATCACATGTCTATCAAGTGTCAACTTGAGTGATGGAAGTGGTTGGAGGCATTAAATGCCATTTTTCCCTCCAACACTTTGCCTTTGCTTTTGGTAAAAGTATATACACCTTTTGGAAAAGTGTAATTGGTTAATTTTTATTTTAAAAACAAGACACAAAACTCTTCTCTCTCTCTCTTTTCTCTACCTTGGCCGAATTTGGCCTTGTTTCTTCTTGGTCGAATGGCCATTGCTCTTGGCCGATTGGGTTTGTTCTTGGCCGAATGGCCTTGCCTCATCTAGGCCGATTGGATCCCTCTCTCCCAAGCTGAATATTGCTTCTCTTGGAGGGCGATTTTGAGCTTATTTTGTTCTAGCTAGCACTTAAAGGAGTCAAGTGAAGGTGATAGGGATACTCACCCGAGAGTTTGGAACTCGATCTCAAGCTCTGAAGCTTCCAACACATCCAACAAAGAAGGAGAAAGTTTTGAACTCAATCCGATCAATGTGAGTATTCCGCAAATCTCTTTTGATTTATTCACACACAAATCACAACTTAGAGATCTTGGCATGTTCTAGGAACACTAACAATGGTATCAGAGCGATCTAAGTTTGATTTGGAATTCTAGGGTTCTTAAACTTTAATTGGGAATTTTGTGTTTAGAACTTGATTTTCCTAAATTGGTTGTTGGGTTATGTTTGAATGATGTTGAATTAGATTTGTGCATCTTCAATTTTGTGAAAAATTGATAGGATTAATTTTCCCCAAAATATACCCATTGGCCGAAACTTAGAACCCTTAAGCTCATGGTGATTTTTTGAAAATTAGACAATTGGATGTGTTGTTGGCATGAAATGTCTATTGGATGTTGATTTATTTGGATTGTAATCAAATTGCATAATTATTTCTTGTCAAAACTGTGAGCATGAAGCATGTTATAATGAATTGTTTTGCTTCAATTTATGTTGGAGATGAATTGGAATTAAAGAGCATAATTAATTGGATTAATTAAATGTTTTGGAAACATTAGATTAGTTAATTAATTGTGTTAATTACACTTGAATTGAATTAATTTGTGATTTGGAATAATGAGTTAATTTAATTTGTTGTATTTGGGCTTAATGGGCTTGGTTGGGCCAAGTTTGGTTTAGGATAATTGGTTGGATCCAATTGGGCTTAAAACCATTTCCATAAAGTCCAAATATGATAATTGGGCCTTTAAAATTTTAATTGGGCCTAAATTGATTTTTTGGCATAGGGTGATTCCTACTTGGGCCTTGACATCTTGGATTTGACATATAATTGCCAAAGTCCATGCCTCAAGAATTAATTAAAAGTCCATTGGACTTTAATTGAATAATATTTGATACTAATTGGGCCTTTGAGACCCATAAAGATTGGATTTGGAATCCAAGTCTAAAAGGCACTATTAAAAGTGTAATTATTTAATTTGGAATTAAATATGAATTAGTATTGAATATAATTTAAATTGGATTTAAAATTATAGTTCGATATAATTCAAGAATACGTACTTTGAGTATTTATTTTTAAACGAGTTGGACTCGCGCAAATCAAATCGTTGTTTGAACATTGGATAGTCATTAATTAAAGATTAATTAATTGGATTAGATTGATTGATAACATGCTATGTGTGAATACTTGGATGTATGTATGAATAATGTATATCAGATGGATATTAGAAGGGTGAGGGCAATTTTGGAAATTGTTGTAATAAATTTAGAATTTATTAAATTGAACCTGCGCGTCCAGCCTATTACCTCTTTTCTCATTGTATTTCTCTTCTCACCTATTCCCCGCAATGTAAATGAGGTTTCTTTAGAAGTATTATGTAATTGGGTAGAAGTATGGATAGTGCTAACGGGAGAGAGGAAATTGAGAGATTTGTTATAGGAACAAGTTTGTCATATATCCATCCGCATATCATTATTAATTTATTTACCGCACCTTATTATGCTTTTAGAATGCATGCTTAAGGGTATGTGGTAAGACCTAATCAAAGATAATTAATTGGTTGCCAATTACGCGAAAAACCCTCAACAAATATTAAGCGCTTTCCTTCCATTGAATGATTCATTCTCAAGATCCAAGATTGACACTGGTTTGTTGGCCAAAGTCAAGACTTTTGTCCATCGCGGATGTGTTTGAATCATGAAGGCTTTGTTCCATATCGCATGTCTTGTCATAGTTGTGATTTGTTGGCCAAAGTCAAGATCACTTCTTGTCTATCGACATCGATTACGAAGCTTTCCAAGGTCAATGGGTCACGCTTAACTAGAATCATTAAACTTGTTGTGCCAAAGCCAAGGCTTAGATTATTTAGAGGAAAAGGTTAGGCAATATATTGGATATATTGGCATATATCGGATATATGTTTCGGACTTAGATGTCCACCTACTGGATTTAGGAATTGGATTGGATCCAATTGATCTTAGAGATCTACCCAGTTAAGTTTCATATAATTTGTTGGCCAAAGTCAAGATTGTGTGTTATTTAATGGGATCCTAGCCTACTAGGAAACTAGGTTTCCCGAGTACTCCACAGAGGGTTAGAGGCTTGCTGAAAAATAGTGGGAGGCAAGTATTAAATTTGCAATCTCGTTTAAATACTTGCCAATACGCGCTCATTTCATTTTTCGTCATTAATTATTAATAAATATATTAGTTGGACTAATATTCAATTGTTGTTTTAATTAAACAGTTAGACTGTATTCAAACCACTTCATTTGTAGTTGGTTATATAATTAGATTATAGTAATCAATACATCTGAATGTAACCGAACAATTGTAGTTGATTATATAGTTAGACTATAGTAATCATTGCATTTAATTGTACCTGAAATCGTTGATTGGATAGTTGGACTATAGCAATCAAGATGACTGAAAGATTAGCATAAAAGGACATAATCCTGGGGAAAATGTCTTTAACGGCTTTAATTTTCAGAATGGGAATAGAACTTCAGGATAGTCCTGGAAGCTGAGAAGTTATTCTATTTGATAGAGAAACCTCTCGAGCATGAGCCCGGAGTTGAGCGTATAGTAGAGCATGAGCTTCGGAAGACTCATTGTGATGATAATTTTAGTGCTAAATTCGTTATGCACAACCAGAGCTTCTTAAGAGGACATATCCAAGTTGTCTCTCTAAACTGTGGCAAACGGGGTCACTAGAAGTATGACTGCCGTATGGATAAGGCAGACATGAAGGAAGTGAAGGCGGGACAAGGTTCCGGCTTCAAGAATGTTTGTTATAAACATGTTAACTACTAGTTTTAAAAATTAGATTTTTGATACTAGATGTGGTACATGAATATATGTACTGATGTGCGGAATTTGCTGATTAGCAGGAGACTGGCTTCAGTTGAGATCGACCTATGAGTCGGAAACAGGACGAGAGTCGCTGTTTAGGCCGTAGGAACCTAAGTTTAGGAACTACCCTTTGGGTATGTACTTAAATTAGGAAACTGTTAAAATGTACCTAGTTTGACTAGAAATATTATCTCTATATCTAAGTTTAACCCGTTGCGGGTATACCTTTATATTCTAGAACACTAAGTGTTTTGTTTATAAAGATGATATTGAGATAAACACATTAGATGTGAATAACAATATTTATATTTAGAATATAAATTAAATCTCATACATATAACATGACAAACAAATAGCTCAAACTGATTTAATCAGATGAGACTTATTTGTGGCATTGTTGTCTGGGACACGTTAACAAGACTCGTATATCCACACTTTCGAAGAGTGGATACTAGGACAGATTTGATTCTAATTCATATGATGTCTACGAATCTAGTTTATTAGGAAAAGTGCCTAAAACACCTTTTACTTGGTAAAAGTGGAAGTGCTACCGATCTGTTAGCCATCGTTCATAGTGACATATGTGGGCCCATGTCTAGCTAGGCTAAAAGTGGATATGAACACTTCGTAACCTTTACGGATGTGGCATCGTGTTATGGTTATGTGTTTCTTATGAAACACAAATCGAAAACTTTGAATAAATTCAAAGAGTTTCGATACGAAGTAGACAGACAGACCAGCTAAAATATTAAACCGTCACGGTTAGACCATGGTGGAAAATACTTAAGCAATAAGTTTCTCGATTACCTGAAAGAGTATGGCATTCTTTCACAGTGGACTCCTCCCGGAACACCTCAATTGAGTGGTGTGTCCGAACAGAGAAATCGAACTTTGTTGGACATGGTAAGGTTTATGGTAAGTCGCTATGAGCTACTAATTTCCTTACGGGGATACGCATTAAACAGTGCAATACTTATTTTGAATAAGGTTCCATGAAAATTTGTTAGACATACTTCATATTAGATATAAACAGGAAAGAGACTGGGTTTTCTCATTCCTGAAGATTTGGGAATGATGGGCATATGTTTGGATGATACTAATCTAGAACCCAAATCGGATAAGTGCCTAATTTGTGGGTTATCCTAGGGAAACCAAAGTATAATACTTATACAACTCACAAGAGAACAATATAATTATTGCTCTCCATGCAGTTTTCCTAAAAGGAATTCCTAAATGCAGTGGTAAGTGGGAAGAAAGTAAAACTTGATGAAAATCAGAGTAATACTGTTCCAGGCACCGACTCCTTTACGGAACATAAACAGTTCATTAGGGATGAAACTGGACCACAATCTTCGAATACACAATAACCGCGTAGGTCGGAGAGAGTCAGAAAACAACCTGGGAGGTGTGGGTTCAAGATCTCACCTCATAAAGATGCCAATCTTATTGAGGAAGACGAACCGACTACGTATGAGGAAACGATATAAGGTATCTAATCCCTTTTATGGCAAAGTGCCATGAAGTCCGAAATGGATTCCATGTATAGCAACTAAGTTTGGACACTGGTTGATGTACCAGAAGGCATTGTGCCTATTGGTACTATATGGGTCTTCAAGGAAGACAAACATGGATGGAAATATACAAACGTACATAGCTAGGCTTGTAGCGAAAATGTATCGTCATCAACATAGTGTCGATTACGACGAAACCCTTTACCCATTGCCATAATTAAATCCATTTGGATAATGCTTGCGAATACTACGTATTTCATTTCTGAAATATGGCAGCTTAACGTCATAACCGCTTTCCTTATACGGAAACCTTTTGGAGGGTGTTTACAACAACCTGACGGTTTTGTCGTGCCAAAACATGCAAACAAGGTTTTCGAGTTAAATCAATCCATTTTTGGATTGAAGAAAACATTGAATTCTTGGAATCATCGTTTTGATGTAATCATAATGGTATATGATTTAATTCAAAACGAAGATGATTCTTGTGTATATAAGAAGGTTAGTAGGAGCGCACTGACAATGATTGTCCTAAATAATGATGACATGTCATTTCTTGGAAATAACATTCCCATAATGCAATCGGTGAAAGCTTGGCTTTCATGAAAATTCTCCGTAGATTACTTGGGAGAGGAAACCTTTATTCTAGGAATAAGAATCCACTGAGATAGATCTAAAAGTTGTTGGTACTCTCTGAGAACTAGTACATTGAAAGATATGTACGCGACCTGGTGTCTCATATGCTTTGAACATATGGAGTCACAATCGGGCCAATCCAGGTGATGGTCACTGGATTGATATTAAGAACATCCTTAAGTATCTTAGACAAACTAATGATGCTTTCTTAAACTATGGAGAAGGAGAACTTGAGGTGACTGGGTTCACTACTGCAAGTTTCCAAACCGACCAAAAACGACAGCAAGTCGTAATAAGGGTACTATATAGTTTGAATAACGGAATAGTGAGTTGGAAATCTTCCAAGCAAGATACTGTTGCCGAATAAACAACAAAAGCAGAATATTGCTGCAGCTGAGGCAGCAAAAGAAGCGTTTTGGATCTATAATAATCCTAATTAGATTAGGTGTAGTTATGTTAGCAGCTGAGCTAGGCTACAGCACATGCTAAAGAATTAATGGTCTCATCAATGATCCAAGTATGTACTTCAATCGTTTCATCTGATTCGTAAGATCATACATCGTGGCGATGAGATGATCGAATAAATCGCATCAGATGATAACATTACAAATCCGCTGATGAAAGCTAATTCCCAGCAGAAGTTTGAGCGACCCGTACATAGTTCAGGTGGAGAACACCTGAGTGATTGGCTATTGGCCAAGTGGGAGATTTTTGGACAATTATGACCCACAACATCACTATTTGTACAGAACATGGTGTTGTTGTACAAATTAACTATGTGAAAAAGGAAATTGCTCTTTTATCATTTGTAATTGGATTACCGGGATATATAAATGATAAAAGTTCATATGATTAGTATCAGATTAATAAGATATGAGACAATATTAATCCACTAAGGTTTAATCATTAAATATCCCTAGTCATAGTATTATCGAGACTGGACATCGATAATGCAGAATAGGCTAGTATTACACCTGTGCATGTTATGGAAGTGTAACGACATAGTTCTCATATATTTGGGTATTGGATACTCATGCAATTGTAATAGGAGGTTCTGTTTACCGATGGTACGGAAACAGCTTCGCTCTGGATAAACCCCTCGGAATCCCATTGGTAAAATTACTATGTGTCTATGGGAGTCTGAATCAGGGTAGGTGTATTTGGTCTTAACCTGAGACTTGCATCGTTAATACTTGCGACAATCAGTATACTTTGGTTTTGGTCGTCCGAGGCTTTAACAGGTTCTATGTACGCCTCTTCTGGGTATACTGAGAATTGTAGTGTATAGGGTGTGATGTCAAGATGGAAGTATCACTTCAGTAATATGGAGATGATGATCACGCAGGGATACAGAACTGGTACTCTCTTAAATGCTGCAGCTATCGGGATAATATGACAATGTCATGATTATCCAATTAAAGAGACAAGTTACTGTTAATCCGATATATGCTTCGTACGGGGCAGACATAATTCCAGCCCTAGGCCTAGCATGTGACATCTGATACTAGATCGTGATACGCAATACTACGTATACTACGCCTGACAAAGATTACATATTCGTTTACAGAATATTTCTGGAGAATTGGGTAGGCACGGTGTTTTGCTAGAAGCCAACCATGTCTTGTAAATCGGTAAGGACGTGGTAATGGGTACGCACATATTCGGATAGTCTGATAACCGTATTTACTGCCAACATATCCAGGGATCTCTTGGGTCGCATCCCGAAGATTCACCGATGATGTTTGACTCGAACAAAATTAATTTGGGATTAATTATGAGAGAGAAAATTGATCTGGGATTAATTATGGCAATAAATTAATCTGGGATTAATTAAAAGAGAAATAATTAATCTGAGATTAATTGCGTCGAGAACTTATCTGGGAATAAATTCGTCAAAGAGAGAGAATGCGATTAATTTGGAATTAATCGGTAAAACACTTTGCCTTTGCTTTTGGTAAAAGTATATACACCTTTTGGAAAAGTGTAATTGGTTAATTTTTATTTTAGAAACAAGACACAAAACTCTTCTCTCTCTCTCTTTTCTCTACCTTGGTCGAATTTGGCCTTGTTTCTTCTTGGTCGAATGGCCATTGCTCTTGGCCGATTGGGTTTGTTCTTGGCCGAATGGCCTTGCCTCATCTAGGCCGATTGGATCCCTCTCTCCCAAGCTGAATATTGCTTCTCTTGGAGGGCGATTTTGAGCTTATTTTGTTCTAGCTAGCACTTAAAGGAGTCAAGTGAAGGTGATAGTGATACTCACCCGAGAGTTTGGAACTCGATCTCAAGCTCCGAAACTTCCAACACATCCAACAAAGAAGGAGAAAGTTTTGAACTCAATCTGATCAATGTGAGTATTCCGCAAATCTCTTTTGATTTATTCACACATAAATCACAACTTAGAGATCTTGGCATGTTTTAGGAACATTAACAATGATATCAAAGCGATCTAAGTTTGATTTGGAATTCTAGGGTTCTTAAACTTTAATTGGGAATTTTGTGTTAAGAACTTGATTTTCCTAAATTGGTTGTTGGGTTATGTTTGAATGATGTTGAATTGGATTTGTGCATCTTCAATTTTGGGAAGATAACTTGAAGGTGGATAAAGGGGATATTCGGGACGGGGATGCGGCATCTCCCTTCACAGAAGAAATCCTGTCAGCTGCGTTTCCTAGGCGGTTCGTCATGCCTTCTATAAGCTCCTACATGGGCCATACTGACCCCAAGTCCCATATTAAAAGTTTCATTTTACTGATGGAGGTCCAATGGATGGTGGGAGAGGCCATATTCAGGGTGTTCCCTCTAACCATGAGCGGGCCAGTAATTTTATAGTTCAGAAGTTTAACTCCGGGAAGTATCGGTAGTTTCTCTCAGCTTAGGAAGTCCTTCGTTCGACATTTCAGAGGAGCGTGTATCCCAAAGAAGACAGTAGGGGAGTTTAGGCTGATGAAACAGGGGGACGAGAAGCCCCTAAAGAACTTTATTGAAAGGTACCATAACTTAGTGCTCGAGATCGGGGCGTACGAGTCATCGGAACCACTGGAAAGCCTCAAGGGGGCTCTTAAGATGGGGAAGTTATGGACTCACCTGAGGGTTCAGGATGTCCCAGATTACGCCGCTGCCCTGGAGCTCACCAGGAAATTTGTGTCGATGGAAGAAAAGGAAAAGGTCGCTCGGAGGGGAGGAGTTCAAAAAGGAAAGATGTGTTAGTGTTCCTAGAACATGCCAATGATCTAATAAGCAAGAAAAGGTGTTCATAGATTCAAAATAAGTTACGGAATTACTTACATTGAATGGATTTGAGCTTTTAAATTTTTTGAGAAGAAGATCTCCAAGATCCTTCCTTTGTTGATTCCAAGCTTTGAGTGTTGATTCCAACTCTTGAAGTTGTTTCCCTATCACCTTTGTTGATTTGTAAAGTGCTAGCTAAGTTGATTTTGCAACAAAATCAAAGAGAGAGTGGAGAGGAGATTCACGCCCATCATGGTGTGTATTAGGGTTTTTGTGTGTTTTTTGTTCCAAGTGTGTTCTCAACACAAAATGAGAGAGAGAGAAAGGGTTTTGGTCAAAGCCAATTTACCCTTTTCACCTAAACAAGGTGGTTGGGTAAATGGTTTTGCCAAAACCATTCCAAGGTGGTTGGAAAGTGGATGGTATGGCATAAATGCCAACCACTCTCCCAACTACCACATTTAAAGTGGGCCCCACATTTGAATTCAAAATTCAAATGTCTCTACGAATATTTTCCGTGGCACGGATCCGTTTAATTCGATTAAACGAACTCTCGTATCTAAATAATTAAATCTAATTTAATTAAATAATGATGCCTCGCAAATATATTACGAACGTCGTCTACGAATTAATTCTAAATTAATTCGTTCGTTCGTATTAAAGTCCGACTTTAATTTTGTAATGAAATCCAATTCATATTAATATATCTGATATATTAATTTTAGCCCATACGAATAAATTAAATAGAAAAATCAAATTTAACTATTAAATTTATTTTACCGATTAATTCCAAATTAATCGCGTTCTCTCTCTTCCGAACACATTTAATCCAAGATTAAATAAAGCCTCAATTAATCCCAGATTAATTTTCCCTCCCTTAATTAATCCCAGATTAATTCTAATTTAAATCAACTGTCATCGGTGAATCTTTGGAAAGCGACCTAAGAGATCCCTGGATATGTTGGCAGTAAATACGGTCATCGAATTATCCGAATATGTGCGTACCTCGTACCACGTGCTTACCGATTTACAAGACATGGTTGGCTTCTAGCAAAGCACCGTGCCTACCCAATTCTCCAGAAATATTCTTACTGGAATATATAATCTATGTCAGGCGTAGTATACGTAGTATTGCGTATTGCGATCCAGTATCGGATGTCACGTGCTAGGCCTAGGGCTAGAATTATGTCTGCCCCGTACGAAGCACATGTCGGATGTCTGGTAACTAGTCTCTATAATCGGATGAACATGACCTAGTCATATCATCCCGATGACTGCAGTACTTACGAGTACTAGTTCCGTATCCTACGTGACATCATCTCCACTATGACTAGAGTGATACTTCCGTCTTGACATCACACCCAATACACTACGATTCCCAATATACCCAGCAGAGGCGTACACAGAACCGATTAAAGCCCTGGACGACCAAAACCAAAGCATATTGATTGTCGCAAGTATTAGCGGTGCAAGTCTCAGGTTAAGACCAAATACACCTACCCTGATTTCGGACTTCCATAGACACATAGTCATACTACCAATGAAATTCCGAGGGGTCTATCCAGAGCGAAGCTGTTTTCCGTACCATCGGTAAACACAACCTCTTATCACACTTGCATAAGTATCCAATACTTAAATATATGAGAACTATGTTGTTCTGCTCCCACAACGCGCACAAGTGTAATACTAGTCTATTCCGCATTATCGATGTCCAACCTCGATAATACTACGACTAGGGATTATTTAATGATTAATCCTTCGTGGACTGATACTGTCTCATATCATCTCAATCCAGGAACTAATCATAGGGACCTCCTATCATTTATACATCTAGGTGATCTAATCACAAATGATAAGAGTGCAATCTCCTTGTCACATAGTTAATTTGTACAACAACACCATGATATGTACAAATAGTGACGCTATGGGTCATAATTGTCCAACAAGATGATGAGGTCAGAGTTACCGCGGGGGCAGGACCGAGAGTTGAGGAAACCACCTCCGAGACAAAGGGAGTTCAGACCTATGCCTCATAACAATACGCCACATGAAAGAAAGGTTCCAGCACAAGTAAACCATGTGGCCGATGGAGCAGGATACACACCTCTGAACAAGCCGATGGCTCAGATCGCCAAGGAAATTCAAGGTAGGGGCCTCCTGATGGAGCCTGATCTAAGGAAGTATCCGGTGGAGAAGAAGGGTGAGAAATATTATTGTGTGCATCATAACATGATGGGACATACGACAGACGGTTGCAAGGACCTACGGGAGCAGATGGAAAACCTGGCAAAAAACGGCTATTTGAATGACTACATCGACCAAAGGTTCATGACGGCCCGGTAGCGACAAGGGCATAAACAGATGTATACCATCGCCGGTGGGAGGACACTGGTCGGAGATTCGAACCGATCAAGGAAGAACTACATTCGGATCCAAGGATCGGAGGTATTGGCGACAGAGCAGACTTCGGGGATTCATGGAGGTCGGTCGGTCCCTGTAATGTTCACGGATGAGGATGCCCAGGGGGTGCGTTTTCCCCATGACGATGCCCTGTTAATCAAAGGGATAATATGAGGGGCTGAGGTTGACAGAATCTTGGTGGATCCGGGGAGTGCGGTTGACATAATCTTTAAGGAAGCCTTAGAGGGCCTAGAAGTGGAATATGCTACTATGACCCAAGACGGGACTCCCCTGTAAGGGTTTGCAGGGGCAACAGTCATCCCCTTGGGAAGGATACAACTGGCCATGATGATCGGGACTCCCCCCCGTACCCGGACGATCATGATGGACTTCACAGTGGTGGACTGCATGAGTAGTTACCAGGTCATTGTGGGTCTGCCCTTCATGATGAAAACAAAGGCCGCCATGTCATGTTATTATCTGAAATTGAACATTCCTACCCGAGCTGGGATTGGGATAGTATGCGGCAGTCAGAAGGTGGTCAGGAGTTGTTTTACCACCGTCTCAAAGGAGACTCTTTGTGTTGAGAAAGATGGCCGGAAGAGGAGAGAAAGGGAAGAGGAGGAGGAAACAGTTGAGTTTCCAGATCCACGACCTGAGAATTTTTAACAATCGGGGGCGGCCGAAGAGCTGGAGCCAAAAGAACTCTTCGGCCTAGGAAAAGTTGTAAAGATAGGAGCGGGTTTGGAGGAAAACCTGAAGCAGGGCCTGCTGAAACTTTTAAAGCAGTATGCAGACATTTTTACTTGGGGGTATAGCGACATGCCCAGAATAGACCTCGAATTCATCAGCCACCGTTTAACAATGTATCCAGCTCACAATCCAATCAAGCAGAAGAGAAGGATATTCAATCAGAAACGATGCGAGGCGGTAGGGGCCGAGGTGGAAAGATTGTTAAAAGCTGGTTTTATCATAGAGGTGAAATACCTGGAGTGGGTATCAAACATGGTTTTAGTGAAGAAACCCACTGGGAAGGGAAGTGGATGATGTGTGTGGACTTCTCTGATCTTAACAAGGCCTGCCAAAAGGACAATTTCCCGCTTCCGAATGTGGATCAGCTGGTAGATTCGACGGCGTGTCATAGGCTGCTCAGTTTTATGAATGTCTTCTCAGGATATAATCAGGTCAAATTGTATCACGGGGACGAGGAGAAAACAGCTTTCATCACAGATCGGGGGTTGTATTGTTATAAGGTGATGCTTTTCGGTTTGAAGAATGTTGGGGCTACATTTCAGAGGCTGGCGAACAAAGTTTTTAAGCCCCTCATCGGAAAAACCATGCAAGTTTATGTCGACGACATGGTCACAATGACCATGGAGCCGGATGATCAATTGGCAGACCTCGCGAGAGCTTTTGAGATGATAAGAAAGCATAGCATGAGGCTGAACCCAGATAAGTGTGCATTCGGTGTAGCATCGGGAAAGTTTCTGAGATACATGGTCAGTGTATGAGGAATAAAAACGAACCCCCAGAAGATCCGAGCAGTGCTGGAGTTGAGATCTCCCAAGACGGTCAAAGAGGTGCATAACTTAACGGGTCGAGTGGCTGCACTGAACTGGTTTATCTCCCACGCAACCGATAAATGTCATCCTTTTTTCAAGATGATCAAGAAAGCCAATGGGGATTTCAATTAGACGGCAGAGTGCGGGGAAGCCTTCATGCAGCTCAAGCAGTACTTAGCTCAACCATCGCTTCTGAATAAACCGATCCCGGGTGAGACTCTATTATTATATTTAGCTATTTTTGAACATGCCGTATACTCGGTGCTAGTGCAGAAGGCCGATAAGGTCCAAAGGCCGGTGTATTATATCAGCAAAGCCCTGCTTGATGTAGAGACCCGGTACCCGGCCCATGAACTGGTGGCTTTATCGTTGGTTACGGCGGCCCGGAAGCTACGACCCTACTTCCAAGCCCACCCTATTGGGGTCTACACCGATCATCCCCTGAGGCAGATTTTGCATAAACCAGAGGTCTCGGGTCGGTTAGTGAAGTGGTCGGTGGAGCTGAGCGAGTATGACATATCTTATCTACCGAAAGCGACGGTAAAAGGACAGGTTCTAGCAGATTTTGTGGCCGAGTTCACAGGGCCGCAAATTTGGGAAGTTTTGGAGACCACGTGGGAGTTTTCGGTGGACGGTTCAGTCAGTTCGCAAGGCTGTGGAGCTGGGGTTGCCTTGCAGAGCAGTGAAGGTGGTGAGGTGGTGTGTGCCCTAAGATTCGCCTTCGAGGCCACGAATAATGAGGCTGAGTATGAGGCTATTATGGCCGATCTAAGACTCTGTGCGGCGGTGGGCGTCAGGGACATGATTGTAAAGAGTGACTCGCAGCTGGCCATCCAACAGCTGAAGGGTGAGTTTCAGGCCAGGGAACCTAACATGATGGCTTATGTGGCCGAGGTGAAAAAGATGATCGGGGAAATGGATAACGTGCGGTTCAAGCAGATTGGTCGGGAAAATAACCATCAGGCAGACTCACTGGCTCGGCTGGCGTCCTCAATTAAGTCAGATAAGCCTAGGACCATACCTTTGATTTGCGTGCAGGAAAAGAGAGTTTGGAAGCCGGAGGTGATATAAGTGGATACAGAAGGAGTGACCTCTTGGATGGACCCGATCAGGAGTTACTTGGAGACATGGAAGACACATGATGATAGGAAGGAGGCCAGAAATTTGAAGTACCGAAGCTCGAAATTTTTCATGATCGAAGGAGTATTATACTGACGGAGGCATACGGTGCCACTTTTGAGGTGTCTTACAACCGAAGAAGTAGATTATGTACTTAGAGAGATCCACGGAGGAATCTGCGGGAGTCATGCTGGGGGACAGTTAATTGCATTTTAGGCGTTGAGGCAAGGGTTCTTCTGGCCAACCATGTACCAAGACGGGATGAAGGTAGCTCAAAAATGTGAGGGATGCCAGAAGAATGCCAACATTCATCATCAGCCTGCTGAGCAGTTGACCACTCTGCTCAGCCCCTGGCCGTTCGCCCAGTGGGGGCTATACATCATCGGGCCAATGCCAGTGGGGCGGGGACAAGCCAAGTATGTCATCGTCGTCATTGACTACTTCACCAAATGGGTAGAGGCCGAACCCCTATCTGTGATCACAGAGAAGAAGGCGACAGACTTTATGAGGAAAAGCATTTTCTGCCAGTTCGGAATTCTCCGAACCATCATCACTGATAACGGGAAATAGTTTGACAGAAAAGGTTTCAGGAAACTCTGTGAAGACCTCCAAATCGCATTGAGATTTGCTTCACCTGCCCATCCCAAATCTAATAGACAGGTCGAGGCCACCAATAAAACGATCAAGGCAAATCTGAAGGCCCGGCTTGGATCTTGTAAATGGTCGTGGGTCGAAGAGTTACCCAAGTGTTATGGGCGCACCGAACAACCTACAAAGACTCCACTGGGGAAACCCCTTTTTTCTTTTACTTATGGTTGCGAAGCAGTAATTCCGGCAGAAATCTGGATGATCACGCATCGGGTCCGGCATTTTGAGGCCGAACAAAACGAAGAACTCGTCATGAATCATCTCGACCTAGTCGAAGAAAAGTGTGAGAAGTCAGTTATGAGGGTGGCTGTCTATCAACAGAGAATGACTCATTTTTATGACAAGAAAGTTCGGTCTCGGTCCTTCGTTCCTGGAGATTTGGTTTGAGGAGGGTCACTTTGAATACCCGAAGGCCCTAAGAAGGTTCATTGGGTGCCAAATAGGAATGGTCGTACAGAGTGGTGGAGATATTGAGACCAGACACCTATCTTTTGGAACATTTGGATGGTACCCGGCCCAAGAAGCCCTGGAATGCCGAGATACTGAGGAAGTATTTCCAGTAGATTTTTTCAAACTACAAAGTCTCTGGGTGAACCGGCCCAGACCGAAAGATTGTTGAAGAGCCTCTTTTAGAATGACCCACGAAGATTTGTAAGAAGGGCGGTAGATCCCATTAATATGAACATGACTCTCTCTTTTGAATTTTAAAACTCATCAATTTTACTTGTTTAAATTGAAAAAGAAAGCCATGTTCAATATTCTTGGGATGTGCTCGATGCGAATGGGTGATCGGTAGTCGAGAAGGGCCCAAGCTCGTGGCACGCAAATCTCGGGTGTCATTATCAAACCCCCGGGTGGAAGTGTCCCGACCTGACTCCTCCCACCTTTGAGGATCCAGAACACGTCAAGGGATGAGGTACATGTAGGAAAAGCGCGAACCCCTCGCGGCACGCCAATCTCGGGTGTCATTATCAAACCCCAAGGCCGGAGCGTTACTACCACATGACTCGCACCTTTGAGGAACAGCTCGGGTAAACCGAACCCAGTGAGATTTCTTCCCCTACGAGTCAGCTGGTGAATCCCGCTGAGAACCATCAGATCACCTGGCTTGGGTATGGCCAAATGGCCCCCCTGATTGCAGAAGTCTCGGGTAAACCGGATTCATGGAGGTTCCCACTGGGGAATAAGACACCCTGTGTGCGCCATCCCTTGGGTGGTTCCCCTGCGAGACGGCTGGAGAGTCCCGTTGAGAACCACCCAAGGGATGACGCACACAGGGTGTCTTCTGTAGGGGTTTTTAGGGGCAGAATCCGGTAACGCAGCGGAAGCGGTGGAAAATCGTATTTTCCGATTTCAAAACTTTTTCTCAGATTAATTAAATAAACATATTTATTTAATTATCCAATAATCAAATTATGAAATAAAATTCAAATAAATCATATTTAAGTGAATTTACCAAATTGCCCTTACATTGGTATTTTGTCCATTTTAGTCCGAAATTGATCTAATCAATTTTGAATGATTCTAAATCATTTCTAAGATGAACTTAGCATGTTCAAAACATCAAAACACCAAAAGCACCAAAAATCCCATTTTCTTAATTCTTGGCCGAATGCATCCAATGGGGTGCCATTTGTGCACTTTGTCACTTCATGCTTCAAAACACATCAAGATGTAATCCAATCAACATGAAACTTTATATGCATCATATACACATCCAAATACACAACATATATGAAAAGCCCAAAATTTGGAATTGGTCATGAACCCTAATTTTTCAATTTCATTCAAATTGGACAAATTAGACCAAATTGGTTAAATCCATACTTCAATCATGTTTCTTCCATCCAATCAAAGTCTCAACACAATGAAACAACTCAAGATCAAATCTAGGTCATCTAAGAGTGGGTCAACAACTCTAGATTAGCAACATGGTTTCCAAAACCTTAAAAGAAAGCTTATAACTACAATAGTCACAACCTTCCTTCATCATACATGCTCAACACTTCCATCAAAACTTCCATCAACAAAAACACAAGGAATAAAGAAAGAAATAACCTAAGAACATCATATGTTAAAGCCTAGATCCTAAGGAACATTTTCCTTTCTAATAGCAAGTTGGAAAAACTCACTAAAATCCAAGCTTTCTTTGATTTCTTCTTTCTTTCTCACAAGCTTCCTTTGCTTCCATTAATGGAGTTTTTTCTTTAAAGTGTATTAGGTTAAGAAGAATGAAATGAAAAAACAATATATACTTGTATCAGAAAGGCCTTGGCCGAAATTCACTAAAGGAAATACAAGTTTTGTAATTTCAATTTCATTTCATCTTACATTTGGTCAACTTGCATAAATATCCTAATAACACTTTATTAGATATTTAATTAAGTCAACAAATGCAACTAAGAATAATATAACTCTTATATTTAAGTGTATGGCCGAAATTATGAAGAAATAAAGGAAAAAGATATTTTTATTTTTCAAACAATTTTGAACAAATATCTTAAGAAGTCAAAATCAATTTGACAACCTTTTCCTTTAATGTAAAGTCAAACATTTACACTTATAATCATTTCCTAACTTTATCATTTGGTGATATATTTATATTTTAATTATATTAATCATTTAACAATTAAATAATTAAATAATTAATTAAATACAAATATATCAAATATATGTATTATATTTACTTTAAATATCTCAAATACATATATTGATGATATATGTCAAATACCTTTATTTGACTATTTATTAATGTGTATTTAATAATATCATATATTAAATACAAATACACATTAATTAGGAAATGACGGTTCGGCCCGTTCGCATGTATTTTTCGTTTAACGATTAAACGATTTATAAATAATCATCATTATTCATAAATGTTGCTCTAGTGCTCTACGAGTATGTTTCATTATTGAGACTCTCTAGATTCAGGTATATCCGTCATGAATCCAATTTCATGTGCATAATCTATCCACCCATAGATTATAACGATCACGGATAAACTAGCTGAATCATACAGGTCGAGGTCATTGCATACGTATAATCCCTCCATCACAGGTATCCAGATAATCCCAGAGATATAGATGTAAACGTCAAATCTCTATAGGTATTATCTCGTCGACGTATCTATTAGCAATCTCTAAATAACACTCGGAACTTACTTCCGATGTATACTGTGGCCACAGATTTAACAGACTGCTAAATATATATGGACTACCTATGCTCTGTACACAGAACTGACGGATCCTATCTTGACACACACAGGATATCCTGAGGATCGATCCACACCCAACGAACAGGCGGAGGTCTGATCTAAATAGATCGGTGACGTGACTGCCATCTAAGTGTGGAGGATGTCTCATACATCCACAGTGGTGTCTCAAGTCGAAGGACAACTATGCTACTCAACCCGAGAAGATTCTTATTGACGTTGGTGTACTATCCATTAAGAATCTTCGGTGAGCCGTTCAATGTTTATCCATTATAAACACCTACACGTCTATACGAGTCTCCCTAGACTCATGGTTCATTGGGATAAACCATCGGACCAAGTCTCGATATACGACATGTACTGGTCTCAATGGATTTGACTAACCGACCCGTGTTAGCAAATCTTGACCAGGAACTATGTTTGATAATATTCATATAGCAGTGACACTTCCCAATGTCAATTACAAACTAACTTTATAACTGTGTACTGCATTATATATTATCGGGCCTTTGTCTAATATATACATATCACTAAACCACATTTAGTTTCAATCTAATCGTGATCAGATCGAATACGTATATAAGAACAAGAGGTGCAACCATAAATAACTGATATTATGGAATAAGGGGATGTTCGTATTCATGAATCAGTCATAAATACGGTCCGGATTGGCGCTCTGAGCACCAACCCCAACAATTTCTCCCACTTGCTCTAGTGCCAATCCACGGTATCATATACATGTCTCAATGTGTATCATATGCACATGGCCCTCAAAATCTCACCAGTACTTAAGAGGTAAGAAACAAGTCCGCTATGAAATATCGAGTTTGTCAAACAAACTCTATCGTTTCCCATAGTTAGCATTATTCATATTTTGTAGAATCTAAATTATACATTAATATGACACTGATGCTATATCAGTATTATGCTACAGCTACTGAGTTGTCCAAGTATTTAAGGATCAAATCCAAAATACTATGAAGACAACCGCAAGCACAATAACAATTCAAAAGCTTCTAATTTAAAAGGTCACTGTGCAACTTCATAAGTCAATACTTCAAAAGTTGCATTTGATTCCACTAAATAGTAGAATCCTTCGTGACACTCCCACTGCATCTTTTGTGACTCTTTATGACGTAGACTGTCTAACGTCATAATTAGTCTCAAAACTAATATGACCCTAATGGTTGCAGACTATATTCTCCATGAATTAGAAACTCGTTCTTAATATCTCAAAGATCACAAAGAACGTGTTTCAAGATCCATCATATGGTCTATAGGATGACAAAATAACTCGTAACAATTACGATTAAATCGACATCGATAATCGCACATAATAAAGTATTCACTATGTCATCATCAAATGATACATAATATTGTTTAGACATTCTAATCAATATCTCTTTCGAAAAAGGAATCATCTTTTACGAAAGATGAATACTTTATATAAGACACACAATAACTGTCTAACAGTTATACTAACTGTCATACAGATAGCCTAGTTATGTCCTTTATTAGATCATATCTAATATACGAATAATAGGAGTATCTCACAAGTCTCTTGGTTTTATATCTTATATAAAACTTTATATCAAATATAACAGAGACTACTCCCACTGATTTCACGGAGTAAAGAAGACTTATGTAAATCTTTTACCTCACAACATCTCATTATTACTATAATAATGATAATGTCGTTAGGATATATAACACTAGAAAGTAATTTGTACGCTCCCACTAACCCTTTTATCACATATGTATTCTATATACTTTGACAAGATCAGACAATCTGACGATATCAAAAATAGAGAACACATATTTCTGGAAGACTTATCCGAGTCTATAATAGGCTTTATAAGCTAGCACACTAAACTGCAATTTCAGCAGAACACAAACTCTAGGGCCATTCCAGAATGTACTCTTCAAACAAGGAAATCACAAATGATCTCTTATTCGAATAAGTCATCCAAAAACGCCACTTTGCATTCTTTAGCTAAAATATACAGTTTATTATCAACATTAACCAATATATCTTTAATTGTTCATTTAGTGTGACTAGAGATAAGTTTTCTCAGAATCTACAATAGATTGCTGAGTATAACGTTTCTCACTGTCATACTGTAAAGGTCAAACCTTTAATAAGCTCACAATGCTTTCGCTGCGCAAACAATTAGCACATATCATGAACTAATTCATAATGAAAGCTTAATCAAGTTCAAAACTTGATCGTAGTAAGCTATGAACAATCTTAGATCTAAGGTTCAATGGTGAACTTCCAGAATCGATATCAAATATCGCTTCCATTACAAGTTATAGGATAATTTTTCTTCAATAAGAAAACAACGGAACCATTAAGTATCAAATACTCGTGAATGATTCTGTTATCCTATTGGACTTGTACGGAAGATGTATAAGGGTTGTTTCATTTTATTAATTACGTAGTTCCATTTGTAATTTATCATCCTCACATTTGACTTCAATAAGTCAAGTCTTTTCTACAATAGTTAACATCTGATGTTACACACCAAGTAATAAAACGATTTTATTACTTAGAATCGTAGGAAAGATATTCTATTAAATAGAATACAATATTCTATTAAACAGAATAAACGATAAACTTTTACTTATACCTCTGAGGTGTAAGTAATTTCCATTATATAACTATTATATAAAAGAAAGATTGAAATCTCAAACTTTTCAAGATTCAAATTTTCTACCTATACATATCATATATGCAACTGTAGAAAATAATGGAACATTAATTAAAGAGATGAATTAGTGTTACTGGAGTATAACCCCAAGAGTATTGAAACTAATTCGGTAACTTTCAATATCAGACGAATCAAATCATATAAGATTCGATTGCTCCCACTACTGAATTCCATCAAGATGGAATCGTGGAAGAACAATATTGAATATGAATCATATTCACTAAATAACCTTAGAACTAATTGCTTTAAATTCATACGTTTGATCGTATCAAAGATCTTTGAACAGTTCAAAGACATGTTATGAATTTTGAGGATAGAATTCTCTAAAACCTTTAGATTGAATATATTTGAACAAGTCAAAAATGTTCAATCTACGTTTCATCAGAACAGATTGAAAGTACTTGATACTTTCAAGACTTACTTCATTGGGATAAACCCAGAGATATAGATGTAAACGTCAAATCTCTATAGGTATTATCTCGTCGACGTATCTATTAGCAATCTCTAAATAACACTCGGAACTTACTTCCGATGTATACTGTGGCCACAGATTTAACAGACTGCTAAATATATATGGACTACCTATGCTCTGTACACAGAACTGACGGATCCTATCTTGACACACACAGGATATCCTGAGGATCGATCCACACCCAACGAACAGGCGGAGGTCTGATCTAAATAGATCGGTGACATGACTGCCATCTAAGTGTGGAGGATGTCTCATACATCCACAGTGGTGTCTCAAGTCGAAGGACAACTATGCTACTCAACCCGAGAAGATTCTTATTGACGTTGGTGTACTATCCATTAAGAATCTTCGGTGAGCCGTTCAATGTTTATCCATTATAAACACCTACACGTCTATACGAGTCTCCCTAGACTCATGGTTCATTGGGATAAACCATCGGACCAAGTCTCGATATACGACATGTACTGGTCTCAACGGATTTGACTAACCGACCCGTGTTAGCAAATCTTGACCAGGAACTATGTTTGATAATATTCATATAGCAGTGACATTTCCCAATGTCAATTACAAACTAACTTTGTAACTGTGTACTGCATTATATATTATCGGGCCTTTGTCTAATATATACATATCACTAAACCACATTTAGTTTCAATCTAATCGTGATCAGATCGAATACGTATATAAGAACAAGAGGTGCAACCATAAATAACTGATATTATGGAATAAGGGGATGTTCGTATTCATGAATCAGTCATAAATACTGTCCGGATTGGCGCTCTGAGCACCAACCCCAACATTTTCTTCCCCAGTGGGGTATCTTTCTGACCGCCTCGGATCAGGAGAAGCATGGCATGGGGAGGTTTCTGCCCTCATAGCGCTTACAGGCTCCAAATCCGCCCAACATGAGGAGGTTTCTACCCTCAGGGTCTCGGCCGCTCACCGATCCGTAGCCCGACTAGCCGGGACGCTGAGTTGTAAGATTCAGAATTATGTTTTGGGAGGCCCCAGGCAAGACGCTGCCTCGGGGCCCCCGAGTTGTTATTCTTTTCGGCTTGTGCTTGGAGTATGTGCTAAGTCACCTGCATTTTGCTAATTTTACTTTGCTCCATTTTTTATTTTCACCGATGCCCGGTAAGGGGACACCCGCGCCAGGATCCGCAGAGCCTCAGAGGTTGAAAGTCTTCCCTCGTGTAAGTCTCAAATGTTCCACCAGCTCGGGGCTGGATTCGTTTCGTTGAGTCTGTATTGTTCCACTAGCTCAGGGCTGGATTCGTTCCGCCGAGTCTGTATTGCTCCACCAGCTCGGGGCTGGATTCGTTCCGCCGAGTCTGTATTGTTCTATCAGCTCGAGGCTGGATTCGTTCCTCCGAGTCTGTATGTTCCACCAGCTCGGGGCAAGATTCGTTCCGCCGAGTCTGTTATGTTCCACCTGCTCGGGGCTGGATTCGTTCCGCCGAGTCTGTATTTTTCCACCAGCTCGGGGCTGGATTCGTTCCGTCGAGTCTGTTATGTTCCACTAGCTCGGGGCTGGATTCGTTCTGCCGAGTCTGTTTTGTTCCACCAGCTCGGGGCTTGACTCATTCCGCCGAGGCTACTGACCCTTCCAACCTCGGGGTCGGGTTACGTCCCACCGAGTACCTGAGTTCGGCTTAAGGATGGATCATAGGAAGACGTTGAGGATGACATGAGTTGGCACCAGAGCAATTTTTGCATGATTCCTAAGGCCAACCACCTAACGGCTGATTAACACATTTCTGATTCTCGTAGTTCTCGACACCAACTCGCACACTCGTTGGACCCAAGAATTAGGGGACAGATATTGAGGAGGATTTTTGCAACTAAGATATTCAAACAGTTCGGCAAGGGTAAATATGGCACTTCCATTTTTGGGAAAATCGGAAGGCCAGACGTATGGGCCAGTTCTCAGGCAGTACGAGAATCCGATCACCCATTCCTCGAATCTGGCATGGATTTCCTAGGCCGACAACATCAGAATCGATGCCGACCACTTAGGACCAGTGGCTCGTTTTGATGTATCTTACCTCTTGGAACAAGCCGATGAGTCCAGATATTTCAGGTCAGGGCGGAAACAGCTTGGGAAACTCGGTGGATCACTTGGCCGACCTCTTAAAGACCGACGTGGATTCAGAGTAGTTGGATTTTTCCCTCCAAAATCAACTTTCACATTCGAAATCCAATAGGTTGTCATCATTAATGAAAAAGCGTGACAGTGTACTTTTAC
Organism: Zanthoxylum bungeanum; assembly: GCA_019454045.1. Lineage (NCBI taxonomy): Eukaryota > Viridiplantae > Streptophyta > Magnoliopsida > Sapindales > Rutaceae > Zanthoxylum > Zanthoxylum bungeanum. The sequence goes on from SKCR01046400.1 coordinate 34,643, forward strand.
GGCATGATGTGACGGGAAATCAGAGGGTATGCTTTGCTTTCGGCAATGACAGATTGGGGAAGAGAACTTGTCAAATCACCGGAAGCCCGCAGACCTGCAGAGCTGACGTCACAAAGATATGGGAACAATATTGAATATTCATTAGTATATAAGGGGATGGCGATCTCATTTGTAAGGATTAAAAAAACTTTTATTCGATTACTACTTGTAAGAAACACAAAGAACGACCAACAGCTCGGTTACTATTAGATCTGTCCCTAAAAAGGTCGATCCGGCTCGTTTTGGTAATAAAATAACCGCATTACTTTGTGCTCGTTGACGTAGGCTGGATCAGTTCGGCCGAACCACGTTAAACACTCTCTGTCAATTTTCTTGCATTTGCTTTGCTTCTTGCCACATTTGCCTTTGGTCTCCCCATAACCAAATAAATTCAAGGTTGAAGGAGGATTGTCTCGGGAGGGTTACCCAAAACTGCCCCTCGGATGAAAATCACATGTCAACATATGGTTTCAAAAATTCCGTTGATACTCGAAGTAATGCCAAAGGAGTAAGCTCCACGAACTTCATAGATATCAATAGTTGAACCGTTGACTGTTTATAGGTTTTCTTAGCTGTAATTTGCTTTCTGTAAATGTAGGTCAGGTGCATCCATTCTTGAAGAATGCTATGATTTTTCGTATTTGGTAACGAATGTTACTGAAGATAGAGTCACAACATTGTATGAATCTGGAGGCATAAAAGTGCTCACTTTTCAAATGTCTACTTTCTCCGATGGTGATTTATCTTTCTCTAAACTAAATTTTGACCGCACTTTTATGAGGATTCTGATATTGGTCACCACTCATGCATGCCATATCAACATAAATTTTATGGTGTGTTCCTCATTTTTTTTTAAGGGAAAAGAGAAGTAATAGGGTGTGCATGTTTCGTAGGTTCTCATTTAATGGAGCTCGCTATTAGATTTATACAATTGATGCTGAGTAAGCTATCTTTAGAAATCATTACAAATGACTATTTATCAGAGTTTTCAATGATGGTAAGTGTTGTGATAAAAACTCACACAATATAGGAGAAATGAGAGAAAACTCTTATTTATTACACAAAATAAAGAATTACAAAGTTTTTACAAAACTTTACAAAAAACTCTCAAACCTCTTTACTCTATATTACTTCTGTTTGGGATGATTTTCACAAAGCTATGGTGCTCATTTTATAGTTGCCAAAACGTGTTGCCAGCTTCTTCAACACGTTTTGCTTTTGCCAGCTTCTTCAACAAGTTTTACTTTTGCCAGCTTCTTCAAAAAGTTACTTTTGCTTACTGGCTTCCTCATGCAAATGCATGCATGAGGAGCTGGACTCCAACAAATCTCCCCCTCGGTGAAGATTTGCCCTAAAATCTGAGCCGACCATCAATCATCCAAATTGGATCCTCAAAATGATCCACCCTGGCTGCATCTGTATGACTGCCTACATACCCTGAGTTGGGATCAAGCCAATCATAGTTCTCTGTATCTCCATACTTTGACTATATGGAGAGTTTTTTCATCCCGGCTATGGCACGAAAGATTTCAAGTTTCCTTCGGTAAAACTTTTGTGAACATATCATCACCATTCTCATCAGTGTGAATCTTTCTGAGTTCTAATAGCTTTGAAATCAGGACGTCCCATATCCAGTGATACCTCACATCGATATGTTTTGACCTCGAATGAAAAGTAGAATTTTTACCAAGGTAGCTAACACTATGGCTATCGCAGTACAAAATGTACTTCTCTTACTTGAAATCCAATTCCTGGACAAATGTCTTCATCCACAGTAATTCCTTGCAAGCTTCTGTAATTGTAATGAATTCTTCCTCTATTGTAGAGAGTGCAAAACATCTCTGGAACCTTGACTGTCATGCCACAGCTCCCCCTGAGAGAGTAATTAGATACCCCGAAGTACACTTACGGGTATCCACATCACCTGCCATATCTGAATCGGTGTAGCCCATCAACACTGGCTTGTTGCTTCCAAAACATAATCTCATTTTGGATGTGCCTCGTAGATACCACATTATCCATTTGACAGCATTCCAGTGTTCTCTTCTTGGGTTTGACATAAACCGGCTGACCAATCTGACTGTGTGTGCTAGGTCTGGCCTTGTGCACACCATGGCATACATGAGACTTCCCACTGCTGAGGTGTAAGGAACCTGTTTCATTTACTCATTCTCTGTCTCATTAGAGGGACTCTGATTTGTACTCAATCTAAAATGGGTAGCAAGAGGAGTGCTAACCGCTTTAGCCTTGTCCATCTGGAATCGATAAAGTACCTTCTCGGTGTACCCCTCATGTGACAAGTAAAATTCCTTGGTTTTTAGATCACGGCTGATCCGGATGCCAAAAATCTCTTTTGCTGGCCCCAAGTCTTTCATCTCAAAAGACTTACTCAATTGTTGCTTCAAATCATCAATCCTCGATTGATTCCGGCCAATTATCAACATATCATCTACGTACAAGAGTAAGATGATAAAGTCGTCGTCAGAAAATTTCTGAACGAAAACACAATTGTCTGAAGTAGTCTTCTTGTATCCCTACTCCCCCATAACTGACTCAAACTTCACGTACCACTGTCTCGGTGCCTGTTTCAAACCATAGAGGCTTTTCATGAGTATGCACACATGGTCCTCTTTTCCTTTGACTCTGAAGCCTTCTGGTTGCTCCATATAAATTTCTTCTTCCAGATCTCCATGAAGAAATGCGGTCTTGACATCCATCTGCTCAATCTCCAGGTCGAGGCTTGCTGCTAGACTGAGTACCACTCTAATGGATGACATTTTCACAACTGGAGAGAAGATTTCATCAAAGTCAATGCTTTTTCTCTGATTGAATCCCTTGACGACTAGTCTGGCTTTGTATCGGGGTTGTGAAGTGTGCTCATGTTGCTTCACTCTGTACATCCATTTGTTCTTCAAAGCTCGTTTGCCTCTTGGCAATTTCACTAACTCGAAAGTGTGATTGTCATGCAAAGATTTCATCTCATCTTGCATGGCTTCTTCCCACTTTTCCTTGTCATCTGTTTCCACAACCTCCTTATAGCTCTCGGGTTCTCCCCCGTCAGTAAGCAGCACATACTCATATGCAGAGTATTTGGTTGAAGGTCGTCTTTCTCTGTCAGACCTTATCTGTGGAACTGTTGGTGTAGCTTCTGGTATTGGTGGTTGATCATGATCATCATCTCTGGGAGCTTCATCATTTGTACCCTCATGTCTGGGAACCTCATCTTCAACTTGTACTGGCACCGGTGTATGAGGTTCTGGATTCACATCTTTGTATTGTTGGGGCATTGTCTTCAATTCATTTCGGATATCTTTTATGGTCTGATCTTCAATGAAGACAACATCTCGTCTTCTGACAATCTTCTTCTCCACAGGATCATACAGTCTGTAGCCGAAATCATCCAGACCATAGCCAATAAAGACACATTATCGCGTCTTTGTATCAAGCTTGGATCTCTCGTCCTTTGGGATGTGTACAAATGCTTTGCACCTAAAGACATTTAAGTGTTCGTATGACACTTCTTTACCTGTCCAAACTTGGTTAGGAACATTACCTTTCAGTGCGACCGCTGGGGACATGTTCAAAACATGTACGGTTGTGTTGAGTGCCTCCCCTCAGAATGTCTTCGGTAGCTTGGCTTGTGAGAGCAAGCTTCTGACCCTTTCACACAAGGTTCTATTCATCCTCTCAGCTAGGCCATTCAGCTGAGGTGTCTTCGGAGGTGTCGTTTGATGTCGGATTCCTTGCATCTTGCAGTACTGATCAAACGGACCTATGTATTCTCCACCATTGTCTGTTCTGATGCATTGGAGTTTCTTGCCAGTTTCTCTTTCTACCAAGGCATTAAACTCCTTGAACACTCTCAACACTTGATCTTTTGTCTTCAAGATGTATACCCATATCTTCCTTGAATGATCATCAATGAATGTCACAAAATAAAGTGACCCACCAAGTGTTATTGTCTGCATCGGGCCACATACATCTGAATGTATGAGATCAAGTACCTCCGATTTTCGTTGAGGCGGGGAGCTCTGGAATGACACTATGTTCTACTTTCCAGCCATGCAGTGTTCACACTTCTGTAAGTATGAGTTCTTCAACCCGGGAAGAACATTCCGTCTGCGTAGTACTTCCATCTCCGTTTGACTCATATGACCGAGATTTTTGTGCCACAGCTCGGCTGCCTCATTACTATTGACCGTATTTATACTACTATTGGAAAGTTTAGCATGCATCAGATACGGTGTTGAATCTTTCTTACCTCGAGCTATCACCATTGATCATTTAGTGAGCTTCCAGGTGCCGTCACTAAAGGTGCTGCAGAAACCTTCATCATCCAGCTTGCCTGTTGAGATCAGGTTTAACCGGATGTCTGGGATGTGTTTGACTCCCTTCAACACTAGCCTTGTCTCGTTGTCTGTTTCAAGGCAGATGTCTCCAATACCGACGGCTTTGGACTGGCCGTCATTCCCTATCCTTACAACATCGTAGTCCACTGGCGTGTAAGATGAAAAGAAGTCTCTGCGAGATGTGGCGTGTATGGAGGCGCCACTATCTATCACCCAACTGGTCTCGTGGCAGGCAAGATTCACAAAATCTTCTTCGTATATAATGAAGAATTGTTTGGAGGTATTGTCGGTGGTAGTAGCAACTATTCATTGATTAGAGTCACCATCTCTTCTGTTGTTGTCTCTGGACTGCTCGTTCTTCAATTTGTACAAGTCTCTCTTCATATGGCCTTTCTTCTTGCAGTGGTAGCACTCAATATCTCTTGTTTTTTATTTACCTCAGTTCTTGTCTGATCTCTCTGGGCCTCGGCTTTTACTCCTCCCCCTTTTGGTGTTCTTCTCAGTCACTAGAGCTTCTGAGGTTGAGGCTGATGCTGACTCCAACATTCTCGTCCTCTTTTCTTCCTCGAAGATCCTGATTTTCGCCATCTCCATAGTGACTTTCCCATCTGCGGCTGAATTTATCACCGTAGATCTGAACATTTCCCAAGATTTTAGTAACATATTAAGGAGTATTAAGTCATTTACCTCATCTCCGAAGTCTATACCCAATCTAGACAATTCTTTCATTGTTCCGAGGAAATCGTTGATGTGATCCGCCACAGCTGTACCTTCCTGGTATTTCAACCCCATCATCTTCTTGATGTAGTATAGCTTGTTGTTTCCAGTCTTTGCTCGAAAAAGCTCATTCAGCTTTCTCTATAAGACACGTGCATTTGTATCTTCACTAACATGGTTCACGATATTGTCGTCGATCCACTGACGAATAGTATTGCATGTTTTCTGTTGAAGATTGTTCCACCTTGCTTCGGACATTTCTTCTGGTTTCTCCTCCAGAAATACCGACCCATCATAATCCTTCACATATAGAAGGTTTTTCATTCTTCCTCTCCATGTGAAATAATTGGTACTAGTCAACAAAATCATTTTTCCGACACCCCCATCCATCATACAAATTCTAAGCAAAATTTCAAAAAACGGACCTCACCGTTGCGTCCGGAATGGTCGAAAATGGTGGAAATGACACTTTATTTGTCAAAATCCGACATAGGGACCAAATTAAAAATTTCAGAAATTACAGAGGTCAAAGTGTAATTTCCGAAAGTTCAGGGGCTAAAGTGCAATTTCGGAAAAATTCAGGGACTAAAATGTTATTTTCGGAAAGTTCAAGGACCTATCTGAAATTTACCATATTTTGCTGATGTGGCAGGTGTGCTGACGTGGCAGACACGTGGACCGATGACGTGGCTCGTCTTCTTCCTTGGGCAGCACGTGACGCGAGTGGGCTCTCCTCTGCCAGGCGCGTGCGGCGTTCTGGGACCTCCGATCGATCGCCGGAAAATACCACCGTGCTCGTCTCGCCGTGAAAAGTCCGATGGTATGCTCAAAACCGATTTTTGACCACTTTCGTCGGAACCGGTTTTCCGAATCGAACCTCTGTTTCTGAGTTTCGGGATCCCACCGTGGAACCTTAGATCCTGATACCACTTGTTGTGATAAAAACTCACATAATAGAGGAGAAATGAGAGAAAACTTTTCTTTATTACACAAAATAAAGAATTACAAAGTTTTTACAAAACTTTACAAAAAAACTCTAAAATTTCTTTACTCTCTATTACTTCTGTTTGGGATGATTTTCACAAAGCTATGATTTTCACAAAGCTGGCAACACGTTTTGCTGTTAAATTTTATGTTGATTTGATTTTAAAAAAATGAGTGTGTGTGCAAGCGTTAGGGACATAAGTTGATTTCTTTTCCTGGAATTACTTTTACCAATTTCTCGAACTTTTGATTCTTTGATAAATCATAGATATATGCAGCTTAATGACGAGATAGTTTGGTTTACTGTGAAAACGTGTTTGCTTGCTTTTAATGAAGAATTTATCCAGCCTCTTAAACTTTTCTACATATACTTATTTTTCGTTTCGCTGCTGGTTTCAGTGTTTGAACTCGGTTGGGGTCATGTCTTTTTTTCAGGAACCGCACTTCGAGTAATGCCGGATTGCAAATGGTCGATGTATATGCGTGTTGGCGTTGTAGCCATTTTACAGAACCGCGTTGGTATGTTGGGATAATTTGTCTAATATCACGCACTTTCTCTCTCTCAAATTTAGATGGTGAGAATATGATGTTTATTCTACAGAGGGTGAAGAATGGCTGATTGGTAAGACTGACTTGCCTGATATCAAGGATTGTATTCCCGCAGATAGGTAAGATTTGCTTGTTACTTTTATTTATGTTGCTAATTTTCTATGGATTCCTAATACTCCTCTTCAAGGTATTACTTTTCTGTAATTGACTAATTGCAGAATAAGTCTACTGACGTCAAGGAAGAAAACATGGATCTTCTTGAGATAGTTACTGCAGGTTTGTCTATATTCTACTTTGATATTTTGACATCATTGTTCAATTCTGCACCATACAAACCTATTACAAATAATTTGTTACTGTGTTCTTACAAATGACAATGAACAACAGTAAAACAGAACACAGATGGTACAATAAAGTATTGGTAA
>SKCR01046401.1:0-71659 GCA_019454045.1 Zanthoxylum bungeanum
TACAATATCATTTACAAACAGTGACGCTATGGGACATAATGTCTAACACACCCAATACACTACGATTCTCGATAAACCCAGAAGAGGTGTACACAGAACCCGTTAAAGCCCTGGACCACCAAAACTAAAGTTTACCGATTGTCGTAAGTACTAGCGATGCAAGTCTCAGGTTTAAGATCATATGCACCTACTACCCTGAAGCGGACTCCTATAGACACGCAAGACATACTACGAATGGGACTCCGCGGGGTCTATCCAGAGCGAAGCTGTTTTCCGTACCATCGGTAAAACACAACCGCCTCCTACCGCACTTGCATAAGTATCCAATACTTAAATATATGAGAACTATGCCGTTGTGCCCTCACAACATGCACAAGTGCAGTACTAGTCTATTCCGCATATCGATGATGTCCAATCTCGATAATACTACGACTAGGGATATTTAATGATTAAACCTTTATGGATTGATACCGTCTCATATCATCACAATCCGGAACTAATCATAGGGACTTTTACCATTTATATATCAAAGTAAATAAATTACAAAACGGTAAAAGGCAATTTCATTACTACATAGTTAATTTTGTACAATAATACAATATCATTTACAAAATAGTGACGCTATGGGTCATTACTGTCTAACAGGGCTTTGGTCAATATGGGTAAAACCCAAATACCAAAGCCTAATTAAGGAATCACCCTATTTGCCAAGAAATCAATTTTGGCCCATTAGGCCCAATTAAATATTTAAAGGCCCATTTGTTATATTTGGACTTAATGGAATGGTTTAGGCCCAATTTGGATCCAATCCAATTGTCCAAAACCAACTTGGCCCAACCAAGCCCATTAGGCCCAAATACAATATCTTTAGCCCAATTCCAAATTAAGCCCAATTAATAAAATTCTAATATTCCAAATTTCATAATTTAATTAATTAAAGTGTATTGCACTAATTATATATCTAAATTAACATTTCTAAAATATCAATTTAATTAATTAATCATGCATTATTATTTTCAACACATGTCCAACATTATTGAAACAAAATCAACTCATTTTCATTTTATATTGGTCATGGGAATTGTGGGATTTTATATCCGATTTCGATTTCAAACGGATTAAATCACAAATCAATATATCACAAGTCTTTAAACACATCCAATGGTCTTAAAACATAAAAAATCACCATGACCTTTGGGCACTATAGTATATAGCCAAGCCATATAATTTGGGGAAAATTAATCCAATTAATTTTTCATCAAATTGATCATGCAAAAGTCTATGTTATCAATATACAAGCATACTCAAACAAACAATTTGATCAAATCATGCTCAAATCAAATTTACCCAAATTTTAGTAGATAAACCCTAATCAAATTTCATGCTCAAATAAGCTCCATGATACCATTGTTGGGATTCTAAGGTCATCCCAAGATCAATCCAAGTATGAAATAGTGTGAATACGTAAAAGAGAATAGCAGAATTATACTCACTTTGAACGGATATAGGATGCGTTGATAACAAAACTTTGTTCCCTTTGAAATGCTCTAAGCTTCTCTTTGAATTTGATCTCCAAGCTCCAAGCTTTAAGATTGATACCAAGCTCTTGGGAATAGTTTCCCTATCACCTTGATATGATTCTAAGTGTGTGCTAGCACTAAAATTGCAACAATTTTTAGCCTTTGGAAGAGAGCAACTCTCGGCCAAGATGGAGAGAATAGGGAAAACCAATTTTGGCGTGAATGGTGAGAGAGAGGAGGAAGTGAATGACTTTGTTGACTTGTTAATTTGATTTCCAAAATCAAAGAAAAAAGATTTACCAAATATTTGGTAAAGGTCATTCATTTCTTACACACTTATGTGTGTTACAAGTCATCATCATTTCATCACCAAATTCCATCACCAAAAAGTGATGAGAATGACAAGTGATGTGACTTGTGATGTGACATGTGGGCCCCACTTGATTCAAAATCCGAGTGGGCCCGAAAACACATCCCGGGCTCGGGTTCGTTAATTCCGAATTAACGAATTTTCTATTGCGGCGTAATTAAAACAAATTTAATTAAATAATTGTGCCTAGCAAAATTACTATTCATGTCACTCGCGAATTAATTCTAAATTAATTCGTTCGCCCGAATTAAAATCTAATTTTAATTCCGTTATGAAATCTAATTACATTTAATATATCGAATATATTATTTTATCGATTAATTAAAAATTAATCGTTCTCTCTTTTCAAATAGTATTTCATCCCAGATAAAATATCTCCGCAATTAATCCTAGATTAATTATGTTCGAATCATACGTCATCTGTGAATCTTCGGGAAGCGACCCATGAGATCCCTGGATATGTTGGCAGTAAATCCGATCGTCGGACTATCCGCACACGTGACTACCTCGTACTACGTTCTTACCAATTTACGAGACATGGTTGGCTTCTAGCAAAACACCATGCCTACCCAATTCTCAAGAAATATTCTTAAAGAAATATATAATCTATGTCAGGCTTAGTATACGTAGTATTTCGTATTGTGATCCAGTATCGGATGTCACATGCAAGGCCTGAGGCTGGAATAGTGTATGCCCCGTACGAAGCATATATCGGATCACAAGCAACAAGTCTCTTTAATCGGATAATCATGACCTTGTTATATTATCCTGATGGTTGCAACACATTAGAGTACCAGTTCTGTATCCATGCGTGATCATCATCTCCATATGACTGAAGTGATACTTTCATCTTGACATCACACCCAATACACTACGATTCTCAATAAACCCATAAGAGGCATACACAGAACCTGTTAAAGTCCTGGATGACCAAAACCAAAGCGTATTGATTGTCGCAAGTACTAGCGATGTAAGTATCAAGTTAAAACCAAATACACCTACCCTGATTCGGATTTCCATAGACACATAGTCTTACTACCAATGGGATTCCGAGGGGTCTATCCAGAGCGAAGCTGTTTGTAGGCATTGCATTTTTTCATACCGAACCCGATGAGGAGTCTTATAAGGAGGCACCGCCTTTTAGTCGTGGAGTTCGTGGAAAGCGGTCGAAGGAAAGGTTAAGTCAAGAGATAATACATTTGGAAATTAATTCGCTGAGTTTGCTCAAAGTTCGCTTGTTGAAAGTTCATTTTTTAAACGTATCTCTTAACCCGAAATCACCCCAAACCATTCTAAAGCCACCTAAGCACCCAAACCCACATCCAAAGCCCATAAAACCAAAATAAATCAAACACCAAGCCCACCCTCCATTAGGCCCACGACCATAACACTAAAATTACCCCTCCTTACACTATTCCAACATGATTTACCCATATACCAAACTTACTTTAACCATGCCACCTCACTTTAACAAAATATTAAATAAATAACACTTCACTCATTCAATACCCATACCTCACCCATACTTCACTCATTCAAACCCATACCTCACCCATACTTCACTCATTCAAACCCATACCTCACTCATTCACACCCACACCTCACTCATTCAAGCCCATACCTCACTCATTCAAACCCATACCTCACTCATTCACACCCATACCTCACTCATTCACACTTACACCTCCACTACACCATTTGCCTATATAAACCATCATTTTCCACCTTGAAACCCCTAACACATACCTAAGGAGATCAAGCACACATCAAGCAAAGACTCAAGCATTTTGAAAGATCAAAAACAGCCCTACATCTTCCCTGCACATCACGCCCACACACCCCTCCTCATTTAAGACCTGAAACACGCACATTATTCCCCCCCACTGCAGCCCTCATTTCCACGCCAAATAGCCTCCTCATTCAGCCTCATTTTCACGCGTATACTGACTCCATTATAGCCCTACACCTCACGCCAATCCAGCAGCAAAACAGCCATATTCTAGCCTTATTTCACGCCCAAACAGTCCCATTTACACATCCCAGCCACTGCTCCACATAACCCCTGACACTTGCGTCTAAACCACCCCATTTTAGCCCCTCAAACCAGTGCACGCAGCCCTCAAATCACCCTCTTTAATCACGCCCAAACAGCAGCTCAAACACACCCCAAACAGTCCCCAATTTGCCAAAACAGTGAATAAAAAACTGCACTTGAAAGTCTTCGAGAAACCGACCAAACGGGAGTCCAAGACCTCATAGACTCCCAAAAAATACCCGATCCTGAAAGAGAACAACCCGATACACATAAAAAATCTCCACCCACTCGCATAATCAACCCCGGCCTACCTGACAGCCATGTCCTTCAAACTCGCAACTACCAAACTTCTCGCTGGGGGATACATGGCAACAGTGGTAAAAGTGAAATAAAACAGAGGGAGGATCTTTGGGAAAACCTCTCGGACAGTGACGAAGGTGAATTGGCAGAAGAACTATTGAAACTGGAGAAGTTGTTGGTCGAAGGAAGCAAGAAGACAGGGGAAGACGAAGTTACAAATCACGGGGATGTTTATTCCCTGATCTTATTCAACTCTGATCCATCATTTATTTTGTCTACTTGTTCGAACCTTTTTCTAAATGATAATAAGAAGTTCATTTCGCTTACTTGCCTGAGTCTCATTCATTCAACCAGCACAATATGAGTATATTTGACAACCCTGATACCATGATATTCAGTGACACTCAGAACACGGAGAATTCTCAGCGGAGTAAGCAGAAAAAGACAGAAAATCGGGAAAAAGGCAAGAAGATTACCAGATTTGGGAGTTCACCGAATTGGTCGATGAAAACAGATTGAAGCTGCACTTTGCTGAAAAAAAAAAAGAAAAAAAAAAGAACTGAGCGGTCACCAAGGGAACGGGCAGAAGACCTAACCCAACGGGATAGGAAATTCATCCATGCATACACGTAACTTGCATCCCTTGTTTTGTGTTTGTTTTTGCAGATTTCAAACAAAAGAGAACCAGCGGGGGGCGATCAGAGACATATGGCGTCAATGAGCACAATGAGGATCCAACCTATCATGAACAGGGAGGACCTCTACACTTGCATACTTACATGCACACTTATTTATTCTGTTATTATGTATTTACAGGTTTAAAGAAAAAAAAAGAGAGAAAAAGAAAAAGAAAATGGCAAAGATCAAAAGGGGACATAAGCACTAAGGAGGACATTGGAGCCACCTTGACAAAAGGATTTCGGTCATGTCTGGCTGAAAACGATGAATTTAGTGCTAACAGGGAGGCAACCCATACACTTTGTTGCAATTTCTATTTTCATGTTTTGTGTATACATGTCGTAGAATTTTTAATTTTGTGTGTTATTTTGGTAGGCATTGGCGCCACCTTGACAGATGGATTTCGGTCATGTCTGGCTAAAGACGATGAATTTAGCGCTAACAGGGAAGCAACCCATGCATTTTGTTGTGATTTCTATTTTCATGTTTTGTGTATACATGTCATAGAATTTTTAATTTTGTGTGTTATTTTGGTAGGTAAAAGCAAAGACATAACGTCTTAAGACAGAAGAGATGATACTTGGCAATCACGATGATGAGAGCTAATTCATTAGTGGTGGCAGAGTAAAAGAAGAATTCATGAGACGCATCCTAATGAACTTATGACAAGCAAGAGGCGTGCTGAGTACACAATTCCTTTGCTTTAATTATTGCTTTGATTTGCCTTCTTTTGTTATTTTCTGTTATTTTCCGTGGACAGAATCCACAACTTTTAGGACTTCTTTTGGTATTTTCTTTTATTTTCGTGGATAGAATCCACGACCTTTTGACATTTCACGATTTCTTTTGTTGCTTTCATAGACAGGATCCAGGACCTTTTGACTTCTCGTGGCCTCTTTCGTGGTTTAGCTAACCACCATTCGGTGAAAGGTACTAGTACAATTATTACTCATCTTTTAAGTACTATAAATTCAGCTCAGTATTTCTCTACCTCAACACATTCAAATATTCATCCGAGTAAAAGAGAGAAAATGGAAGCCACTTCCAGGAGACGAGTTGAGACAATTTGTGTGTTTTGCGGTACCAGTGTGGGTACTAAACCGCAATACATAGAGGCAGCCCAAGAATTGGACCGAGTCATTGCTGAACGGAATATGCACTTAATATACGGTGGAGGCAATCTTGGACTGATGGGAATTGTGTCAAAGGCTGTACGTGACGGAGGCAGTCCAGTTCTGGGAATCATCCCAAAGCCTTTGGCGGAGGCGAATCTGATAGGACCATCGAACAGAGAAGAATTGCTCGTGCCGGGAATGTCAGAGCGACTGGTGGAGATGATTAACCGTGCAGATGCCTTTATTGCTCTACCAGGAGGTTTGGGCACGTTGGAGGAAATGTTTATAGTGCTATCTTGGGCGAACCTAAAAATACACCAGAAACCCCTTGGATTATTTAACGTTGATGGGTTTTATGATTTTCTTTATGTGTTTCTTGAAGACAGCCGAAGAAATGGGTTCGTAACGAAACCTGTGAACGAACTCATTTTCACAGCCAGAACTGCCCAGGATTTAATTGACCAAATCTTGGCCTTTGAACCGCACGTGGACCCTATCATTTCCAAGATCAAATGGTCCGAGGACGACCGTGGTAAAAAGCGTAAACTGAATCTGGATCTTAACCTCTAGTCTTTTGTATTACTATCTTGTTTATTTTGTGTTATTTGAATAAAAATAAAAAATAATGAAAAAAAAATATAATAATAATAAAATAAAATATAAAATAAAAAATAAAAAATAAAAAAAAATTGAGTGAGATAAGTTTTAATAGTTAGACATATGTCATGTGATGACATTGAATGATGTAGGGAGAAACCCTAGAAACGATAAGTGCAAGACACGCTCCCTTCCGGTATTCCGAATGGATTGATCTGAGTTAGACTCACGAGCACTGGATTACAGAATCCTAGCAGTAGAAACCTGAGTAGTTATCGAGGTGACTAGTTGAAGAGATGACGAATCGGTGAATGACTGTTTGCCTGGGTGTCCACACCTTTTTACTGATTCATGATATATGATATGGTTGGAAATAAAGAACAAGTCTCTGGAAAAAAAAATTAAAAAAAAAATTAATAAATAAAAAATAGACCACCTATAACCGATAAGCGTGAAGCTACCCATGGGCGAGTATTAGGACCACCATGAGGAGAAATGCTACCTTAAAGGGTAGGTGTGTCAGAAAAAGAAAAGAGAAGAGAAAAAAAAGAGAAAAAAAAGAAAAAAAAAAAAAAAAAGAAAATTCAAAATGAAAAGAAAGAGACAAAAGAAAAATGAAGAAAATCATATCATGTTGAGTATGCTGAAGTAATCACAGAACGTGATTAAGACATCTAGGTTGGTTAGACCCACTGGTTCGATTCTCTGAAACGAAATCACCAAGTTGGCTTACAAAGGATTAAGCTGCGAAAGAGCCTTAGCGCACACACACACTAGGAGTCTAGTTCAGATCACCTATTCAGACGATTGAAATTGAGTGTATCAAGTACTTTGAAGGTTCTCTGGTTTTGACACGAAGCATTCGTTGAGGACAAAAATATGTTTAGCTATTAAGATTGTCTCGAGGAGAGTGATATAATATATTGAAATAAATCATTTGCATCATTATCAATCTTTGCCGGGTACGGCACTCTGCGGGTTGAGGCTCACACCATTATCAGTGCTGCCGGGTATGGCATTCTGGGGGCGAGGCCCACATCAGTTCAGTATCAGTGCTGCCGGGTATGGCATTCTGGGGCGAGGCCCACATCAGCTACATTATCAGTTTTCAGAGATAAGTTACAGGGTCGAGGCCTACATCAGCTACAGCATCAGTTTCGGGGATGAGTCCCAAGGTCGAGGCCCACATCAGTATCAGTTTCACCGGGTATAGCATTCTGGGGGTAGGCCCACACCATCATCATTGTCAGTTTCGCCGGGTATGGTATTCCGGGGGAGGCCCCACATCACATCAGTATCGTTATCGTCGGATATAGCACTCCGTGTACGGAGACACATTCAAATCAGCATTGGTTCAAAGATGGACCGCTCTCATATCAGCATTGGTTCGGAAATGGACCACTTTCGCATCAGCTTCAGCTTTGGTTCGGAAATGGACCACTCTCATATCAGCATTGGTTCGGGAATGGACCACTTTCACATCGTCTTCAGCATTGGTTCAGAAATGGACCGCTATCATATCAGCATTGGTTCAAAAATGGACCGCTTTCACTTCAGCATTGGTTCAAAAATGGACCACTTTCACATCAGTTAGGGTTCGGAAATGGGCCGCAATCACATCAGTTAGGGTTCAGAAATGGGCCGCTTTCACATCAGTTATGGTTCGGAAATGGGCCGCAATCACATCAGTTATGGTTCGGAAATAGACCACCATCACACTCACCTTGCCGAAAATGGCGCTCCAAAATGGGGCACACACTCTCATATGCCGAAAATGGCGCTCCAAAATGGGCACACTCTCACTTGCCGAAAATGGTGCTCCAAAATGGGGCACACACTCTCACTTGCCGAAAATGGCGCTCCAAAATGGGGCACACACACTCTCACTTGCCGAAAATGGCACTCCAAAATGGGGCACACTCTCACTTGCCGAAAATGGCGCTCCAAAATGGGGCACACACTCTCACTTGCCGAAAATGGCGCTCCAAAATGGGGCACACACTCTCACTTGCCGAAAATGGCGCTCCAAAATGGGGCACACTCTCATATGCCGAAAATGGCACTCCAAAATGGGGCACACTCTCATATGCCGAAAATGGCGCTCCAAAATGGGGCACACTCATCACTTGCCGAAAATGGCACTCCAAAATGGGGCACACTCATCACTTGCCGAAAATGGCACTCCAAAATGGAGTACACACAACAGATGCCAAAAATGGCACTCTGAATGACATATCATATACATCTAAATTTGTTTTGTATTTGCATGTTTGTGGCCGCAAAGACCTCTCATCAAGTAACGGTTCAAAATGAGCCACATTCTCACACAGCACGGTTCAGAAATGGACCAGTACCACATCAGCTACCGAAAATGGCACTCCAAAATGGAGCACCCACAACATATGCCGAAAATGGCATCCCGAAAATGGAGCATAGTTCGAAAATGGACAATCATCACCACTGCGGCACTCTAGGTACGGAGACGCAACCGTGACGCCCTAGGTACGGGGCTTAGCACCATCAGTTCGGAACAACAGGCAGACCATACGGCAGCTGGCGAGCCAGGTAAGTAAAAATGCATTGCACGAACTTTGATAGGGTTGTCACTGTCACACACTGAACAAATCCCATCAAAGTGGGGGCGACTGTAGGCATTGCATTTTTTCATACCGAACCCGATGAGGAGTCTTATAAGGAGGCACCGCCTTTTAGTCGTGGAGTTCGTGGAAAGCGGTCGAAGGAAAGGTTAAGTCAAGAGATAATACATATTGGAAATTAATTCGCTGAGTTTGCTCAAAGTTCGCTTGTTGAAAGTTCATTTTTTAAACGTATCTCTTAACCCGAAATCACCCCAAACCATTCTAAAGCCACCTAAGCACCCAAACCCACATCCAAAGCCCATAAAACCAAAATAAATCAAACACCAAGCCCACCCTCCATTAGGCCCACGACCATAACACTAAATTACCCCTCCTCACTATTCCAACATGATTTACCCATATACCAAACTTACTTTAACCATTCCACCTCACTTAACAAAATATTAAATAAATAACACTTCACTCATTCAATACCCATACCTCACCCATACTTCACTCATTCAAACCATACCTCACCCATACTTCACTCATTCAAACCCATACCTCACTCATTCACACCCACACCTCACTCATTCAAGCCCATACCTCACTCATTCAAACCCATACCTCACTCATTCACACCCATACCTCACTCATTCACACTTACACCTCCACTACACCATTTGCCTATATAAACCATCATTTTCCACCTTGAAACCCCTAACACATACCTAAGGAGATCAAGCACACATCAAGCAAAGACTCAAGCATTTTGAAAGATCAAAAACAGCCCTACATCTTCCCTGCACATCACGCCCACACACCCCTCCTCATTTAAGACCTGAAACACGCACATTCTTCCCCCCCCCCCACTACAGCCCTCATTTCCACGCCAAATAGCCTCCTCATTCAGCCTCATTTCCACGCGTATACTGACTCCATTATAGCCCTACACCTCACGCCAATCCAGCAGCAAAACAGCCCTATTCTAGCCTTATTTCACGCCCAAACAGTCCATTTACACATCACAGCCACTGCTCCACATAACCCCTGACACTTGCGTCTAAACCACCCCATTTTAGCCCCTCAACCAGTGCACGCAGCCCTCAAATCACCCTCTTTAATCACGCCCAAACAGCAGCTCAAACCACACCCCAAACAGTCCCCAATTGCCAAAACAGTGAATAAAAAACTGCACTTGAAAGTCTTCGAGAAACCGACCAAACAGGAGTCCAATACCCCTCAAAATTCACCAAAACATCCATAATACACTGCCAACCAGTGAGCCAAGTGTGGAGAATTAAATCGCAGTAAAACGAACTCAAAACAGCGAACGAAATGGCAAAACAGTGAGCAAAACGTCAAAACAGTGAATCGGTGGAATCGTGGTGACTAGCCTTTCCGACGGCCGTGTAACGCGCCTCCGAGCAACGACAAAAAAGGTTAGACCTGAGGGTTTATATCACAGAATTTTTCACATTAAATAATGATTTAAAAATGTATTTTATGGCATTTTAACATGAGTAGTTAACTTGCATGTTGTTGGAATTGGCTCACATGAAATAATGGTTTAAAATGTGTTTAATGTGTTTAATTAGTTTAGTATGTTGTATTAAATTTATTTGCATGAGATAATAATTTAGGAAATGTATTTTTATTTGTTTAGCATGAATGATTAGCTTGGCGCGTCATTTAGGATTAATTCACATGAAATAATGATTTAGAATGGTTGTTTGAGCATGTTATTAGTTTACATGGAGTAATGACGTAGGAAGTATGTTTAATTTAAATGGCTATTTAAGCATGTTATTTAGGATTAGTTTGCATGAAATATTGACTTAGAATATGTGTTTAATAATGCTAGCATGAATAGTTAATTTAACATGTTAATTAATTTAGGTTACATAAATTAATAAGTAGGATTGCATGTAATTTGTTTTTTTTTTGTCGCATGAATGTCATTAATTAATACGTGATGTGATTTTGAGTGAATGGAATATGTATTCTTTTTGTGGTATATTGGATGGAAACCCGGACATAAATTCCTTATCCGAATCCGAATGGACGGTAGTATGGTTTGCACTTGGGATACAACGCCCCGTACCACTTAAAAGACTCACATTTTTCATTTCACTCAAATTTGTATTTGAAGCATGATTAGATTGTTGTAATGTTGTTTTTACTTTCAAAGCATGTGAACTTAGATTTAGGCATGTATGTTGAGTAGACTTGGTTAAAATTATACAAATCCATTCATTACAAGTGACATAAGTAAGGGACCATTCTGAACCCAACGGTTTGAGGTCTTCCCTTGCGAGGGGTGAGTGCGGCCTTAAATCTTTGTCCCGGTTCACACCGGGTGGCGACTCCATGTTATTTCATATTTCTCAGCTAGGCCGCGAGCCTAGGACGGCGTCGCCCAGTTTCTGTTGTCTACACTGTTTCTGTACCATCGGTAAACACAACCTCCTATCACACTTGCATAAGTATCCAATACTTAAATATATTAGAACTATGATGTTACGCTTCCATAACACGCACAAGTGCAATACTAGTCTATTCCACATTATCGATGTCCAGTCTCGATAATACTACGACTAGAGATATTTAATGATTAAACCTTTTATGGATTGATATTGTCTCATATCTTATAATCCGGAACTTATCATAAAGACTTTTATCATTTATATATTTAAGTAATCAAATTACAACATGATAAAATGCAATTTCCATTGTCACATAGTTAATTTGTACAAAAACCATAATGTCTTATACAAACAGTGACGCTATAGGTCATAATTGTCCAACAATCTCCCACTTGGCCTATAGCCAGTCACTCAAGCATCTACCACCTGAACTATGTACATTTCGCTCAAACCTTTGCTGACGAATAGCTTTCATCAGCGGATCTGCAATGTTGTCCTCTGATGTGACCTTCTCGATCTTCACATCGCCACGATGTATGATTTCACGAATCATATGGAGACGTCGAAGAACATGCTTGGATCTTTGATGAGACTGCGGTTCCTTAGCCTGCACTATAGCCCCATTATTGTCATAATACAATGGAACGGGCTTAGCTGCTAATGAAACTACTCCTAATCCAATTAGGAATTTATGGATCCAAACTGCCTCTTTTGTTGCTTCAGCTGCAACAATATACTATACTTCTGTTATTGAATCGGCAACAGTCTCTTGCTTGGAAGATTTCCAGTTTACTTCTCCGTTGTTCAAATAAAATATGCACCCGGATTGCGACTTGGAGTCGTCTTTATCGGTTTGGAAACTTGCATCGATATACCTAGTTACCTCAAGTTCTCCATCTACATAGATTAAGAAAGCATCATTAGTTCGTCTAAGATACTTAAGGATATTCTTAACCGCCATCTAGTGACCTTCACCTATATCGGCCTGATAGCGACTACACATGCTCAAAGCATACGACACATCAGGTCACGTACATATCATGGAATACATGATCGATCCGAATACCGAGGCGAACGGGATCCGACTCATATTGTCTCTCTCATCTTGAGTTTTAGGACACATGTCCTTAGATAGAGTGACACCATTTGACACTGGCAACAGTCCCATCTTGGACTGATCCATGTTAAATCACTTCAACATTTTATCAATGTACGTGCTCTAGGAGAGTCCAAGCAGCTTTCTAGATCTATCCCGGTAGATATTTATTCCTAGAATAATGGTTGCTTGTCCCAGACCATTCATGGAGAATTTTAATGAAAGTCAAGCTTTCACCGATTATAGCATGGGAATGTCATTGCCAATAAGCAATACATCATAAACATAAAGGAAAATGAATGTCAGTGCACTCCCACTAACCTTCTTATATACACAAGGATCATCCTCGTTTTGAACGAAATCATATTCTTTTATGATGTCATCAAAACGTTGGTTCCAAGAACGCGATGCTTACTTTAATCCATAAATGGATCGATTTAACTTACAAACCTTGTTTGCAAGTCTTTGTATGACAAAATCGTCAGGTTGTTGCATATAAACATCCTCCAAAAGGTTTCCGTTAAGGAAAGCGGTTTTGACATCCATCTGCCATATCTCGTAATCGAAATATGCAGCAATTGCAAGCATAATCCGTATGGATTTAATCATGGTAACGGGTGAAAAATTTTCTTCGTAATCGAGAAAATGTTGTTGGCGATACCCTTTCACTACACGCCTAGCTTTGTACGTCTGTACGCCTTCTGGTGTATCAACCAGTGTCCAAACTTGGTTGGTATACATGGAATCCATTTCGGACTTCATGGATTCTTACTATAAAGCAGAATCAATATATTGTATCACTTCCTCATACGTAGCCGGTTCGTCTTCCTCAATAAGATTTATATCCAATGAGGTGAGATCAAAACCCATACCTCTCAGGTTGTTTTCTGACTCTCTCCGACCTACGCGGTTCTTGTGTATTCGAAGATTGTGGTACAGTCTCATCCCTGATGGATTGTTCATGTTCCGTTAAGGATTCTGTGTCAGGTACAGTATCACTCAGATTTTCATCGAGTTCTACTTTCCTCCCACTTACCACTGCATTTAGGAATTCCTTCTCAAGGAAAACCGCATGTAGAGCAACAAATACTTTGTTCTCTTGTGGGTGATAGAAGTAACATCCTTTGGTTTCCCTAGGATATCCTACAAATAGGCATATATCCGATTTGGGTTCTATTTTGGTACCTTCCAAATGTTTGACGTATGCCCAGCATCTCCAAATCTTCAGGAATGAGAAACCTGATTTCTTTCCTGTCCATATTTCATATGGTGTCTGTTGAACAGACTTTGACGGAACCTTATTCAAAATAAGTATTGCATTGTTCAATGCATATCCCCAGAAGGAAATAGGTAGTTCTGTGCGACTCATCATAGACCTTTTCATGTCCAACAAAGTTCGGTTTCTCCATTCGGACACACCTTTTCATTTCGCTGTTCTAGGAGGAGTCTACTGTGAAAGAATACCATATTCTTTCAAGTAATCAAGAAACTCATTGCTTAAGTATTCACCACCATGGTCCGACTGTAATGTCTTAATACTTTTGCCGTTCTATTTTTCTACTTCGTGTCGAAATTCTTTGAATTTCTCAAAGGTTTCTGACTTGTGTCTCATAAGATACACATAACCATAACGCGATCCATCATATGTAAAGGTTACAAAGTATTCATATGCACCTCTAGCCTGTCTAGACATGGGCCCACAAACGTCACTATGAACAAGGGCTAACAGTTCGGTGGCACGTGCACATTTACTGCTAAAAGGTGTTTTAGACATTTTTCCTAATAAACAAGATTCGTAGACTCTCCATTTTCCATTCTTTTTTGCCATTGCAACCATATTCGATACTACTTCAGGGTACTTCTTTGTTGCCGCTTAAGGGCAAATAGTCTATACTTTTCCTTTATTGGCAGGACTTTCGGATCAATATTGAGACAATGAGCTTCCTAGGTTGGGTCCACCTAGTCATGTCTTTATTTGTCCATGCGAATACATCTTTGCTCCTCCTTAGTATCTGCATTATCTTCTCTTTCTCCTTGGTTGATAACAAGGTTCTTACCAACACCTTTTTCTCCGGCTCTACTTCATTTAAAACCACATCTTCCAAATTATCGATGGTAGTTCTAGTTTATATGGCTCATCCGCTTAGTGTTTCAAATAGGCTGGTAGGAAGTCATGTAATTGTTATTTTTCAGCTTCAGCTTGCTCTCTAATATCACTGAACCTCTACATCTCTCCTCATGATATTATGTGTACTCCTTCGGGGATGATATTAAAGCATCGACTAGCCTGGGATGGGTCACCATTGATATCAAATATATATAGCTCATCCAAAGACTGACACCTTATTACTTGGTTTAGGGTCGATACCACACCTTTTACTGCATGGACCTAATTCTAACCCATAATCATATTTATCAGATATGCTGTGTTGATAATCAGGAACTCGATCGATATTATCCTCTCTACGGTATATACCGGCTATATTTTTGTTCCCAGTGGCCTTTTTCGTATTGTTAAATGCGAACACATGCTTCACAATGGGCGAGATGAGGTTCTAGTCAATACCCATTTGTTGGATTACTTCCTAAAAGATGATGTCAGAACTTCTCCTTTCGTCTACCAGGACATGGGACATCATTGCATATGTTATGCGCAGTCTGATTATCAGAGGAGCTGAATGTGCTGGCCTCAGCATGAGCATTTCTATGTCTGCGAAAGAGATATGTGTTGAGTAGGTAGACGACCATGCTCCTACCCTGACATAGTTTACTTGAAATCCAAAGGCCCTCATTCGATCTTCATTCTCTGTGAGCCGGCACTACATCCTATACTATTTCCCATGCCCTTCATCGAGCCTATCCATCCTTATACATAAGACATAGGCCAACCCCCATTTATCTTGTGAAATCCAAAGGCCCTCATTCGATCTTCATTCTATTGCTTGGTATTTATCTCAGATTTATATTTAGTGTTTCTCTACTCTTGGTGCTACCGGTAGTTGACTTCCTAGGGTAGAGCCCTGGGTTCCAGCTGGCTCTCCCCTTTCAAATATTCAAGTTGCTAACCATTTGTCATAATTGTTTTTAGCTGTCGGTACAGCTTCATGCATCTTGCAGTAGTGTGTCCCACATCCCTATGAAACTCACAAAACAGCCTCTTCGATACTACTTTGGAACTCTTATCGACATGGGCTCGCTTAGCATGCTTTCATTTTTCAATTCTGCAAAATCTCCTCATATAGTAGGGTGAACTCATACAATAACCCAGCATATTCCCACCTCTATTGCTTGGGTTCTAACACATACATCCCAATTTCCTCAATACCAAATGAGGTTCTGGCTTCATTCCTATCTCATTGTGACTTTCTTTTCTTTGAGTCTTGACTCTGCTCGCTTCTGGTTTAGCTGATGCGACTTTGATCTACCATTGTGATCACAACGACTTGAGACATCCTGGTTCTATTCTCCATCATCTTCAGCAGGCCTTATGCCATAGTCTATACCTCTGACATGTCATACGGAGGTGCCTTTAGGAACTCTTAATGATTCCAGAACCCACTAATCTACCATCTGGCGATGAAGGTTGTTGCTAACTTTGAGCCAAGGTTACTGGAGGTGTTCATCTTGTCAACGAACCTATGTAAGTATTGCCAACGAGGCTCATTGTATCTCTGCTCCAGCTATAGATCCGCCATAGTAACTTTAGTTGGACGGTTGCCATGGTATTGCTCAATGAACCTCTTCCCAAATCTTTAAAACAACCATAAATCTCTCTTGAAATTGCAGAAACCAATAAGAGGGCATCATTGCTAGTGAAAACAGTGACAAAAACTTGCACATCAAAGCCTATGTCGAAACTAAACCAGATGAGTATCTGGGTCTGACTTCCAAGTGTATTTCTTGAAATTATTTGGGGTAAAGTGTCATGGTTCAACTCGTATTCGATCCATTCTTGGAATGGTGAGGTGTACATCCCCTTGATTGCTAGGTCAACCAAATTTTTTGGGGTCTGCACCCGAATGCCCATGATCATCCTCGCTATTACCACCACCAACATTTCGTCGACACATTCCTTTTTTCCAACGATTATCCTTCATGTTACAACTTATATCCAGGCCTTTTCTTTGTCCTTATGTTACACCTATATCCACATCTGGCCGTGATTTTTGGAGCCCTCTACATTGGAATCCTCACCATCAATTTTGATGGGGCTATTTCCCAGTGGCCCTTCATTGTGGTTCTCTCATGGCCGCTCTTACTCTCGGATATCCTCAATAATGGATCATTCTTTCACTGTCCCCTTTGTCATTCCTAGGGCCAGCTCCATGGACTTGGGCCTTGAGTGAATGATTCTCTTGTCTTAGGATCTGTATCTGTTTCTGAAACTGATTGAACAATTTAAAAACAAATTGAAGAAAAAAAAATGTGGGCTGTGGAAAAAAAAAACAGCTCATGCACCACAGAAAAAAAGATCAGAAAGACAAATCAAATTTGGTTAGATATACAGTGTTTGGACATTACAGATTGACCTTAAAGATTCAAGGATGAATCTTCTTAAAGAAGGGGAGAATGATATGATACATGGAGCATCAAGAAAACAAACCTCGAAGTATGGATCCAAGTATCCAATGATGAAGCCAAATAATCCATTCAAGTTATTTGGCAATGAATGGGTCGAAAATATACAAGCGAAAGACTCATATAGGGGGTTAATGTTAGTGTTTATTTTAGAGTGGGTCGACTGTTAGGGGCCATAGGTTTTAATATTGGTGTTTATTATAGAATGGGCCAAATGTTAGGGGCCCAAGATTTTATTTGTAATAAGGATTATTACCTAGGGTTATTTCTAGTTTTTTTAACATATTACAATTAGGGTTTCCATTGTACTATTTAAACAAGCTTTTCATTAATAAAATGCATGAATGTTTTAACCTAAAAAAATTAATATTGTCGTTAGGCACTTTAGTGGTGAGGCTGTGGATGGTTAACCGTGGAAGAGTGGATTCTCTTCAAAACATACCAAAGGAGGTTCCTGTCCTTTGTGGCGTTTCAAGCAATTAGGGGTTCGTTAGACTTTGTTCTTCACGGGTTTCTAATCCTCAAACCTCGTTATGTTTTCTTGGGCGCTCATAACAATCTTTTGTGGGTTTCGCAGGCTTTATTCCTGCGGGGTTCACATGAGTTGCGTGGATAACAATCTTTTGTGGGTTTGTTTGGCTTTGCTCCAAGCAGGTATTCATCACTCTCCCTCTCCTTTTTGAGATTTTTCTTCAAAATTTCAAGTGAGCTTGCACTTTCAATGAGTCATTAAAGGTGTTAGGGAAACTAATCCCTTGAGTTTGGAACACAAAGCAAGGTTGGAGCTTCAACAAAGGATCAAAAAGTTTTGAACTTCATATATCCATCAAAACTTCTTTGAATATTCCCACACCGAATCATAATTAGATATCCTTGACATGTTCTAGGAACACTAACAATCTCACCACCGATCGAGGCAGTAATGGCTTTGTGGGTCAATCTATCGAGAGCAAAGATCGAGGCATCGAAAGACTTGTGGGTCACTCAACCATTATAGAAGAGATCAAGGCATTTCATTACCAATCGAGGCATCGAAAGACCTACAAGTTTGTCAACTATCAAAGTATAGATCGAGGCATCTCATTACTGATCGAGGCATCGGGAGACATGCGGGTCCATCAACCATCAGAGTAGAGATCGAGGCACATTATTATCGATCGAGGCATCAAGAGACCTGTGGGTCTATTAACTATCAGAGTAGAGATTAAGACATCTCATTATCGATCGAGGTAATGGGGGACCTACAGCTCTGTCAACTATCATAACAGAAATCGAGGCATCTCACCATCAATCAAGGCATTGGGCGACCTGCGGGTCCATCAATCACTACAGTAGAAATCAAAGCATCATATATTGATCGAGGGGGTGGGGACATGAGGTTCCACTCAGCCACAACCATCTACAAAAAATAAGGTGAGCCCGACGAGTTTTGGATACATAAATATGGATGCATGAATTTGATAGGAATGTCACTACCACATATTGTACAAGTCTACCAAAGTGGAGGCAACTGTAAACATTATATTTTTATGCATAGTCCGATGATGAGTCTCTTATGGGGACACATTCAAACAATCAGGGAGTTGTAAGGATGAATGTCAGAAAGGAAAGGAACTTCAAGGAACACCGCCAAAAGCATGTTGGACATCACCTATATCTGTCTAACCTCGTCTCTAGCCAGAAAAGCTGAATGAATATGCATGGAAAACCCTAAATCTTATCGGACATAATACAATTGTCAGTGAATGAGCAGATTATCATTTACTAAAATTTAGGGTTTGATTGTCTTCGGTCAGACATGTATCGAGCTATCAACACGCGTCCTAATTTAAATTAGTTGGGATCATGGGCTTGATTGCATCCAGCAGGATAAAGATCCCAAACCCTAAATCAGACTGTACATGGTTTGATCTATGTCTGACGTTTTGATTACAAATCACTCGAGATAAATTTGAAGGGGATGTTGGTTTCTATTAAGGTCCCAAGATCAATAATAAGCATGAAAAATGTGCGAATACAAATCAAAGAAGTTTCAGAATACTTACATCGAGCGGTTGAGCGATGCGGCAAGCAACAAAACTGAAATTTCTGCCACTTGGACTGCTCGGCAGTTCACTGCCAGTGCTCGCTGGTTTCGGCCTTTTGGATCAACTTCGTCAAGCTCCAAGCTTCGTTGAATGATTCCCGGCTCATATATGGACTTCCCTATCACCTTCGCATGTCTCGTAAGTGTATTAGCACTTGTGATTTTGCCACAAAATCCCACTCTAGGATTCCCTTTATCTCTCGGCATTGACAGAAAAACCAGAAGGTTTTTGGCCCCTTGGGCATGTAGAGAGGAAGAAGAAAGAGTGAGAGAGAGATAGCTGTGTGAGAGAAAAAGTGTAATTCATTTTGTTTTCTAAAAACAAATAAACATATATAACTTTTTCTCTTTCAAAAGTCAAGCCATAAATGGCTCCAACCACAAACATCACTCAATCACATCAATCACAAGTTGTCAAGTCTCATCACTCAAACTGACAAGTGATTTGACGCATGATGTGACTAGCGATTTGACGGTTGATTTGACTTGCGTGCAGCGCTCGAATTCGAAATGCGAATGCCCTCGCAAATAATCCCGGGCTCGGGTTCGCTAATTCCAAATTAATGAATTTTCTGTTGCGTCAAAATTATATGGTTACGCCTAGCGAAATAACTATCCACGTCGCTAACGAATTAATTCTCAATTATTTTGCTTGCCCGAATTAAAATCTAATTTTAATTCCGCGTCGAAATCCAATTTGGTTTAATATATCAAATATATTAATTTCTCGATTAATTCCAAATTAATCGATCTCTCCCATTAAATGATATTTTATCCCAAATAAAATATCTCCGTAATTAATCCTTGATTAATTTTCTCTCTCTTCCAATTAATCCCAAATTAATTTAGAGTGCGAGTCATACGTCATCGGTGAATATTCGGGAAGCGACCCATGAGATCCCCGGATATGTTGGCAGTAAATTCGGTCGTCGGACTATCTGAACACGTAAGTACCTCGTACTACGTTTATACCGATTTACAAGATAAGGTTGGCCTCTAGCAAAGCGCCATGCCTACCCAATTCTCCGGAAATATCCTTACAGGAATAAAGGATCTATATCAGGCGTAGTATACGTAGTGTTGCGTATTTCTGTCCAGTATCGAATGATCACGTGATAGGCCTGAGGCTGGAATTGTGTCTGCCCCGTACGAATCACATGTCGGATGTCTGGTGACTAGTCTCTATAATCGGATAAACATACCTTGTCATTTTATCCCGATAGCTCCAGCATTTAAGAGAACCAGTCACTTATCCTACGTGACCATCATCTCCACTATGACTGGAGTGATACTTCTGTCTTGACATCACACCCACACACTACGATTCTCAATATTCCCATAATTGGCGTACACAAAACCTGTTAAAGCCCTGGACGAACGCAACCAAAGTATATTGATTGTCCCAAGTATTAGCGGTACAAATCTCAGGTTAAGACGAAATACACATACCCTGATTTCGGACTTCCATAGACACATAGTCATACTACCAATGGAATTCCGAGGGGGTCTAGACACATCGATAAAACACAACCTCATATTACACTTGCATGAGTATCCTATACCCAAATATATGAGAACTATGTTGTTGTGCCCTCACAACGCGCACAAGTGTTATACTAGTCTTCTACGTATTTATCGATGTCCAATATCGACAATGCTCTGACTAGGGATATTTAATGATTTATCCTTCGTGGACTGATACTGTCTCATATCATTCTCCATCCAGGAACAAATCATAGGGACCTCCTATCATTTATATATCTAGGTGATCTAATCACAAATGATAAGATTGCAATCTTCTTTGTCACATAGTTAATTTGTACAACAACACAATGATCTGTACAAATAGTGACGTTATGGGTCATAATTGTCCAACAATCTCCCACTTGGCCTATAGCCAGTCACTCGAGTGTCTTACACCCGAACTGTGTACGGTTGGCTCAAACTGCTGAGAAAAGGCTTTCATCAGCGGATTTGCATGATTATCATCTGATACTATTTATTCGATCATCACATCGCCAAGATGTATGATCCGAACGAATCAGATGAATATCAACGAATTTTCCGTTGTGTCGTAATTAAATGATTACGCCTATCGAAATCACTATTCACGTCGCTAATGAATTAATTCTAAATTAATTCGCTCGCCCGAATTCAAATCTAATTTTAATTCCGCGTCGAAATCCAATTTGGTTTAATATATCAAATATATTAATTTCTCGATTAATTCCAAATTAATTGTTCTCTCTCTTTAAATGATATTTTATCTCATATAAAATATCTCCGCAATTAATCCCAGATTAATTTTCTCTCTCTTCCAATTAATCCTATATTAATTTAGAGTGCGAGTCATACGTCATCGGTGAATCTTCGGGAAGCGACCCATGAGATCTCCAGATATGTTGGCAGTAAATTCGGTCGTCGGACTATCCGAACACGTAAGTACCGCGTACTATGTTTATACCGATTTACAAGATAAGGTTGGCCTCTAGCAAAGCGCCATGCCTACCCAATTCTCTAGAAATATCCTTACAGGAATAAAGGATCTATATCAGGCGTAGTATACGTAGTATTGCGTATTTCTGCCCAGTATCGAATGATCACGTGCTAGGCCTGGGGCTGGAATTGTGTCTCCCCGTACGAAGCACATGTCGGATGTCTGGTGACTAGTCTCTATAATCGGATAAACATGACCTTGTCATTTTATCCCGATAACTGCAGCATTTAAGAGAACCAGTCCCGTATCGTACGTGACCATCATCTCCACTATGACTGGAGTGATACATCCGTCTTGACATCACACCCAACACACTACGATTCTCAATATTCCCAGCATTGGCGTACACAGAACCTGTTAAAGCTTTGGACGACCACAACCAAAGTATATTGATTGTCGCAAGTATTAGCGGTGCAAGTCTCAGGTTAAGACCAAATACACCTACCTTGATTTCGGACTTCCATAGACACATAGTCATACAACCAATGGAATTCCGAGGGGGTCTATCAAGAGCGAAGCTGTTTCCCGCACCATCGGTAAAACACAACCTCTTATTACACTTACATGAGTATCCTATACCCAAATATATGAGAACTATGTCGTTGTGCCCTCACAACGCGCACAAGTGTAATATTAGTCTTTTACGCATTTATCGATGTCCAATCTCGACAATGCTCTGACTAGGGATACTTAATGATTTATCCTTCGTGGACTGATACTGTCTCATATCATTCTCAATCCAGGAACAAAGCATAGGGACCTCTTATCATTTATATATCTAGGTGATCTAATCACAAATGATAAGAGTGCAATCTCATTTGTCACATAGTTAATTTGTACAACAACACAATGATCTGTACAAATAGTGACGCTATGAGTCATAATTATCCAATAGGGGATTGGGTATTTTTCTCCCCCTTCCATCCTCAGTGCCTTTTTGTTTCACTATAAAAGGGGAGGGAATTTTTGAGTGTGAGGAGACTAATACCAATCTGAAAACCAGCAACAATAATCTAAAAAAATATGAGAAAAACAATGTAGTCGTCGCTGAAGACATAGACATAGCGGTAAGCCCTACTTTGCTCCTACAATACAACTCCTTAAAAAAAAAACAATCACATCATATTTCTAGATTATTTGAGGATATATTTTCTAATACATGAATATTAAATAATCAGTAATTAATTACTCATTAAATATAGCTTTAGATTGCCATTAGGACTAGCATGTTGGTGGTCTCATGCCCTCAAGATAAACATATGGGTGTGAGTTTGGGTCACCATAAAGACTAATGAGTATGGATATGTGAGTTTTTTTTTTTTTTTTTTTTTAATATACCTTAAATCAACCAATCCACATTGCAAACACCGACATCGAAAGGCCAAATTTTTAATCTAAAACCAATTGCAAAAAATGGAAATAAGATAACAAAACATTTGGGGTCGAGGATTTCATACCAAGAAAGAAACAGCAAAGCTGTATACACTCTTTCAGAAGGTGGGCACTCAAAATAAGTTGGATGGCAATAGTTCTTGTAAGAGTTGCATTAAAGAAGCAGCAAAAGTCATGTCTTTATTTTTTTAAAAATTATATTTTGTGAGGGAGAAAGATGAAAATAAAAGGGCAGTTGAGAGATGTATTTAGTTGTCTGTTATATGGCCGATTACCATGCACCATGAGTCAAGTGAGAAGACGTATGAATGACGTGATATGTCCGTCGAATAATAATTTGATGAATATATATTAAATTTTGAATAGATAACATATCACATATATTCATTGAATGGGCTCATAAGAATGGTCGAGTGGGCAATGATCGATTCGGTTCGGTTTGGTTTCAAACCAAATCGAAAATCGATAGGTTCAAGAAAGTAAGAACCGATTAGAATCGAACAGTTAAAACCGAACCCATTTGGTTTCGGTTCGATTTCGATTTTAATATTTTGGTTCGGTTTTGATTCAGTTCGGTTCAAAATCGAACCGAATCGATTTTGTAGAAGAATTAACCCCAAAATCGATCGATCTGGTCGATTTCAGTTCACGATTTTATAAACTGATCGGTTCACGAGTATTGGTCACGATTCGAACCGAACCAAACAAAACCAGACCGATCAGTTTAACTCGAACATAAACCAAAAAACCAAGCTGAATCGATATTCTCAGTTAATTTGCCCCACTCCTAGTCCCATATAAGTTTTTTCTCATTACTAAGTATCTACCAAATATCATTTCAAATTGAATGGTTTGTAATTCAATTTTGGAGTATACCAAAACCCACGGTTTTTTCACAAAAGATGCAACACAAAATCTCATTTTCTCTGAGCAATAAAAGACTCGCATAACAATTGTATGTGTTGTGATTTAGGGTCCACCTGGGGGAGCATTAACACTCACAAAACCATAATATCATAAATAGAGATTATTTTTGATATTAATTTATATTCTAACATTTGGTCCTTATCTTATAAAATTATTTAAATAAATTGACAATATTCTCTATTAAACGCACCCTTTATATTCTAATTTATTGTTTGTTTGTTGGTCTGTTTTGTTTAGAAATTTGAACAAAAGAGGGGTTGGTTGGCGCTTCCTGGGCTACGGGCTACTGTTGTAAAATTGGAATAGGTGCGAAATGATTTGATGATGAAAGAGATGTATAATCACCGGGCAGAATGATGATGGGTTGATCATTTTTGGAGATGTTTATTTGTTGACCGTTGCAAGGATGGAAGAGGATTGATTAGAATTTAGAAGTTAAAAATTAATTATCAAATTCTAATGGTCCCGGCGGGGCTCGAACCCGCGACCTTCGGCTCATAAGACCAACGCTCTAACCAACTGAGCTACGGGGCCATTTTGCACAATGGTATTTTATATATTTTTATTAATAAATAAACTAACTTCAGCATAATAATTTTTCCAATTTGAAGTAATTTATCAATTGCATTAAAAAATTGGATAAAGCCTTGAGGAAACTTTCTCAAAATATCTCAACACCTTGTTAATAATTTAAAACTATTGCCTATAAGGAGTTAGCCGTTTATTTTTATTTTAAAAACAATACATTTTCTTTAGTATAAATGATAACTTAATTTCTTCCATGTTCAAGTGAGTGGAGTGGGTTAGAATCTAGGCCTTGTATCTCTACTTGAGAGATTTTATCAAATGAATTAAGTGACACTAAAAAAATAATATTATATAAATCAACAAAAAGTTATACCCTTAATATAATTAAGAGACTATTTATTAATTTAACTAAAATTTATATTTGATTGTGAGTATCACTGGCGAAGCTATGTGGAGACGAGTAGGTATATATATATATATTTACTATTGTTGATGGTGTTTTTTGGCACTATGATATTTAAACAGCACGACAGGGGTAAGAAAGGTAATTCACCTCTCGGTCAAAATCATTAAATGCCGACCCGACCACTGAGAGCCAAAACAGTAAAAGGCCGAGCGTTTGATGATAGGTGACCGACCACTTTTTTAGATAAACCGGGCACTATCAGGTCGACAGCAGCACCCTCAGTATAAAGAACTATCATGACCCGACTCATGAGGACCGACCATATGGCGAGACATGCTCAAGAAGATGACACCCTATTCTTGCGGATAAGATAAACAAGTTATCCTACTTTCACAAGGAAAATAAATGAGTCAGAATCCGAAAAGGAGTAAGAAAGTGAAAGCAATATTAGACTAGGAATCCTTATAATAGGAAGAACGCTAATTCGAGCACGAATTCTTATACGAATAGGAATCTGATTTCTGTACTAATATAAATAGAAGGGCAGAATATGTTGTAATGGGCATCTGAATCATCAAGCTCTGACTTGTAGAAAACAAAAAAAAGACCCGAAAAAAGTGTTTGAGTATAAAAGTATCATCTTGTTTGTGCCCGTGGACGTAGGTCAGATCCGAATCCACCGAACCACGTAAAATCTCCTTGTTGATTGGTGTGTTTATCTGTTTTTTGCTAAATTGCTTTGGTCCCCCATAACCAAACAAATTCACTATTAAGGAGGATTACCTCGGAAGTGATATTCCAATATTACCCCGAGACCAAAATCACCGTCAACAGTTGGCGTCGTCTGTGGGGAACTCAACAAAAAGCAGTTCACGTAGTAAGACAATGGCAGAAGGCGGAAATCATCAATCTTCGGGGAGTCCAGCAACAGATTGGATGAAAAAGATGGAAGAAAGCATGAAATCCATGATGGATCGATTGGAGAGAATGAGGGAACGACAACCTAGACTAGACATCGGAAGTCGGAGAAGAAATAAAAGAGCAGAAGGGAAAATTGTGATAGACACAAGTGAAGACGATAGACCCAGGAGGAGGAGCCCTTTTGGATAAAATCCGTAATTGTAGAAAAAGACTTACAAACAGAGGACACGTGGGAAGAAGAAGAAGAAGGAAGACCATCACCGGATCCCTCCTATGACAGTCTCCGCGACTCAGAAGAGAGGACATGGAGCATAGCGAAAGTATGCGGGAAATTCCAAGGGATGAGGAACGCCGCACCCGGGCAATAGACACACGGAGGGGCACAAGATAACATGGCGCACAAGCATTGAAATAAAATCTTGGTTAAAAAAGGAGATGACCAAGTGGGGTAGTAGGCCCCATCACCGATGCAGGGGATGCCCGGGATAGTGCGGAAGAATATGTTGGTTTATTCTAAGGTCCCAAGATCAAATCAAGACATGAAATAATGCGTGAATACACCAACGAAGATAGCGGAATACTTACATTGGTTGGTTGAGTCGAATCGGCAACAAACAAAGTCCAAAACGCACTGCCATGCTCACGCCACTGCAACCATCCACGCTCACTGTCTTCGAGTTTCGGGTCTCAAAACGAAGCTCCAAACTCCGTCGGATGAGTCCCGCCGCATGGGTGAACCTCCCGAAACCAACCTTCGCAAGTCTCGTAGTGTGCTAGCACTAACGGTTTTTTATTTGCCACAAAAACCCAACTCTGCTGTCCTTATTCACGCCATTTTGGTTCAAAACCAGTGAGCATTTTCATGCTTTGGGCGTGACTTTTTTCCAAGAGAGAAAGATGAAAGAAATTGAAAGAATTCAATACGTGAGAGAGAGAGAAGTTGTAATAATGAAGAATTGATTTCTAAAATCTATTTCCATTTTACCAAACTTTTCACCTTGTAAAGGCAAGGTAAAAGCCATTTTAATTAATTAAAATTAAATGCCATAAATGCTTTTCCCTAAAAGCATTACAAAAGTCAAGTGTAATTAACTCCATCTACTATTCACTTTAATAAGTGAATAGTAACAAGTCACATCACATTTAATTTTGAGGCTTGATTTGACATGTGGCCCCACACGATATTAAATGCGAGCGGGCCCCGCAAAATAATCTCGGGCTCGGTTTCGCTAATTCCGAATTAACGAATTTTCGGTTTGCGTCGTAATTAAATGATTATGCCTAGCGAAATCACTTTCACGTCGCTAATGAATAATTCCGAATTAACTCGTTTGCCCGAATTAAAATCCAATTTTAATTCCGCGTCGAAATCTAATTCATTTAATATATCGAATATATTAATTCATCGATTAATTCCAAATTAATCGTTCCTCTCTTTAGACAGACATTTTAATCCCGATAAATATCTCCATTATTAATCCTAGATTAATTTTCTCTCTCTCTTCTATATAATCCCAGATTATTTAAGAGTGCGAGTTATGCGTCATCGTGGATTAGAGGGAAGCGACCCATGAGATCCCCGGATAATCGGCATAAATACGGTCGTCGGAGTATCCGAATCACGTACGTACCAAGTACTCTACGTTCTACCGATTTACGAGACAAGGTCGACTCCTAGCAAGCACCAAGTCTTCCCAAGTTCTCCGGACATATTCATCAAAGAATATCTAGATCTGTATCA
The DNA here is from genome assembly GCA_019454045.1 of Zanthoxylum bungeanum. Classification (NCBI taxonomy): domain Eukaryota; kingdom Viridiplantae; phylum Streptophyta; class Magnoliopsida; order Sapindales; family Rutaceae; genus Zanthoxylum; species Zanthoxylum bungeanum. The sequence goes on from SKCR01046401.1 coordinate 27,793, forward strand.
AGCGTAGTATACAATTGTATTGTGCGTATCGGCCCAGTATCGGATAATCACGTGCTAGGGCTGGGGCTGGATAAGTGTCTGCCCCGTCCGAAACACATATCGGATGTCTGGTAACTAGTCTCTATAATCGGATATTCATGACCTGGTCATAATATCACGATTGGATGCGCATCACTTAAGAGCACTAATACCGTATCCTGCGTGACATCATCTCCACTATGACTGGAGTGATACTTCCGTCTCGACATCACATCCAATACACTACGACTCTCTGATAAACCCAGAAGAGGTGAACACAGACCATTAAGATCCCCCAACCACCAAAACCAAAGTTTACCGATTGTCATAAGTATTAGCGATGTAAGTCTCAGGTTAAGGCTATACACACCTACCTTGATTTCGGCCTCCCATAGACACCTAGTCATAATACCAATGGGATTCCGAAGGGTCTATCCAGAGCGAAGCTGTTTCCCGTATCATCGGTGAAACACGACCTCCTATCGCCATTGCACAAGTATCCAATACTTATATATATGAGAACTATGCCGTTGTGCCCTCACAACGCGCACAAGTGCAATACTACTAGCCTATTCCGCATTATCGATGTACAGTCTCGATAATACTACTACGGCTAGGGATTTTAATGATTAATCCTTCATGGACTGATACTGTCTCATATCATCTCAATCCAGGAACTAATCATAGGGACCTCTCTTCATTCATATATCTATGGTGATCTAATCACAAATGACGAGAGTGCAATTTCCTTGTTACATAGTTAATTTGCTACAACAACACAATGTTCTGTGCAAATAGTGACGCTATGGGTCATATTATCCAACAATCTCCCACTTGGCACATAGCCAGTCACTCGAGTTGTCTAACACCCGAACACATGTAAGGTTCGCTCAAATTGCTGAGGAAAGGTTTTCGTCAGCGGATTTGTTTGATTATCGTTTGACGTGATTTATACGATCATCAATATCGCCACGATGTATGATCCGAACGAATCAGATGATATAGAAGTATATATCTGGATCGTCGATGAGACCTTTAATTCCTTAGCTTGTGCTGACGCCTAGCTCAGCTGCTAACAGAACTATATCTAATCTAATTAGATTTATTTTGATCCAAATGGCTTCTATTGCTGCCTCAGCTGCAGCAATAATCCGCATTAGTTGTTTATTCGGCAACAGTTATCTTGCTTGGAAGATTTCCAGCTCACTGTCCCGTTATTCAAACTTCATAGTACCACAGTATTTAACTGTTTGGAAACTTGCAGCAGTGATCCAAGTCACTTCAAGTTCTCCTTCTCCATAGTAAAGATAGCATCTTTAGTTCTCAGAGATACTAACAGATGTTCTTAACTTCAATCCAGTGACTATCACTGGATACCGATGTGACTCCATATGCATGAGCGTATGAGACACCAATACAAGTACATTTTAAATGTACAATTTCCAGAGAGAGTGTTAACACTCCAAATCTATCCCAGTAGATCTTTATTCCTTGAATAAAGGTTGTTACTCCCCAGATTCTACGGAGAATTTCTATGAAAGCCAGCTTTCGTTGGATAATATGACCCATAGCGTCACTATTTGCACAGATCATTGGTTGTTTGTAGCAAATTAACTATGTAGAAGGAAATTGTACTCTCGTCATTTTGTGATTAGATACCTTAGATATATAAATGAAGAGAGGTCCCTATGAGTTATTTCCTAGATTGAGATGATATGAGACAGTATCAGTCCACGAAGGATTAATCATTAAATATCCCTAGCCGTAGTATTATCGAGACTGGACATCGATAATGCGGAATAGGCTAGTATGCACTTGTGCGCGTTGTGAGGGCACAACGGCATAGTTCTCATATATATAAGTATTGGATACTTGTGCAAGTGCGATAGGAGGTGTGTTTCACCGATGGTACGGGAAACAGCTTCGCTCTGGATAGACCCTTCGGAATCCCATTGGTATTATGACTAGGTTCTATGGGAGGCCGAAATCAAGGTAGGTGTGTATAGTCTTAACCTGAGACTTACATCGCTAATACTTACGACAATCGGTAAACTTTGGTTTGGTGGTGGGGGATCTTAACTGGTTCTGTGTTCACCTCTTCTGGGTTTATCAGAGATCGTAGTGTATTGGATGTGATGTCGAGACGGAAGTGTCACTCCAGTCATAATGGAGATGATGTCACGCAGGATACGGTATTAGTGCTCTTAAGTGATGCGCATCCAATCGTGATATTATGACCAGGTCATGAATATCCGATTATAGAGACTAGTTACCAGACATCCGATACGTGTTTCGGACGGGGCAGACACTTATCCAGCCCCAGCCCTAACAGTGACTATCCGATACTGGGCCGATATGCACAATACATTAGTATACTACGCTTGATACAGATCTTTTATATTCTTTGATGAATATGTCCCGAGAACTTGGGAAGACTTGGTGCTTTGCTAGGAGTCGACCTTGTCTCGTAAATCGGTAGAACGTAGTACTTGGTACGTACGTGATTTGGATACTCCGACGACCGTATTTACTGCCAGATTATCCGGGGATCTCATGGGTCGCTTCCCGATAATCCACCGATGACGCACAACTCGCACTCTTGAATAATCTGGGATTATATAGAAGAGAGAGAAAATTAATCTAGGATTAATAACGGAGATATTTTATCCGGGATAAAAATGTCGTCTAAAGAGAGATACGATTAATTGGAATTAATCGTAATTAATATATTCGATATATTAATGAAATTAGATTTCGACGCGGAATTAAAATTAGATTTTAATTCGGCAAACGAGTTAATTTAGAATTAATTCGTTAGCGACGTAAATAATAATTCACCAGGCGCAATTTTTATTTAAATTCGATTGAATTAACGTCGCGACGTAAGCTCGGTATTTCGGAAATATCGAACCCGAACGCGTGAGTGCACGTGGGCCCACTTTCATTTGGAAACGTGTGGGGCCCACATGACACATGTCATTCTAATGCATTGCATGTAGATAGTGTACAATGCACTCAATGTTATTGCATGGAAATTGAGTGTTTGACACTCTAAGCCATTGCTTTTTGTGTCATAATTTTTTATTTATTTAATAAATATTATGGCATAAATATAAATTGATTTTTGGTAATCATTTTAACTTAACACAAACTTCTTCTCTCTCATTTCTCTCTTCTCTCACGCCCAAATGAAGAAATTCTTCACTGGTTTGGAACCAGAAAAACGTGAGCAAAAGGGAAGCAAGAGTTGGATTTTCATGGTGAAAACCGCAAGTGCTAGCACACTACGAGTCTTGCGAAGGTGGTAGAGAGGTGCACCATAAGGCGGGACTCATCCGACGGAGTTTGGAGCTTCGTTTTGAGACCCGAAATTCTGTTTTGCAGGGACAGTGGACTGTTGCAGTTTGGCGTGAAGGGCAGTGCGTTTTTGGCCTTCATTCGTCTCCAAATCGACTCAACCGATCAATGTGAGTATTCCGCTACCTCCGTTGATGTATTCACACATTATTTCATGTCTTGTTTGATCTTGGGACCTTATAGAAAACCAACAATGGCATCAAGAGCTAATGTTGCAAGCATGAAATTGTAGGGCTTAAAATTTGGGTAATGTTTGTTGAGCATGATTGAATAAATTGATTGTTTGAGTATGCTTATAACATGTTTAAATTCATTTTGGTTGGACTAATTTGATGAAAAATGATTTGGAATTATTTTCCCCAAAATTAACACCTTGGCCGAATGTTAAATGATTTTTTGGGATCTTGGATTTTTTGATTTTTACTTCATTTGATGAGTTAGAATCGATTAGGTTGACGTTGATTTGAATCGAATTGGATTGGATTTCGAATTGGACGAAAACCCCAAAATCTTTGAGTTGGCCGAATGTGTAATGCCCTAATGTCTTGGTGTTTTTGATTTTGTGACATTGGATGTGTATAAATCAAATCGGATGGTGATTTTAATGTCGATTAGGTTCGATTGGATCGAAACCGATCGGGCACAAAATCCCTCTTTGGCCGAGACCTTTAAGCATGTTATGGTTTTGATTTTTCATTATGTGTGTTTGACATGTAATAATGAATTAAGTATGATTAATTGGACTAATTTAGTGTTTCGAAATATTGATTTAGTCGATTAATCATGTAATGCACTTTAGGTAATTAAATGCGTAATTGGATTAGTGTAATTTAATTATTTAGGCTTAAATTGGATTTGGGCTTGAATTGTTGTAATTGGGCCTTTTGCTTGATTTATCAAGTTTGGTTTAGGCCAAGTGGATTGGATCCAATTGGGCCCAAAACCTTAACCATAAAGCCCATTGCGACTAATGAACCTTTAATATTTAATTGGGCCTAATGGGCCGAAATTGATTCTAAGGCATTTTGGGTGATTCCACTATTGGGCTTTGGTTGCCGAAGCCCATGCCTAAAGAAATTAATGAAGCCCATTAGACTTAATTAAATTGACGTTGGACGTTAATATCGGACTTTGAGTCCCGACGCGATTGAATTTGGAATTTAAATCGTAAAAGGTTTATTAAATATAAGTGCAATATTTAATTTGGAATTGAATAGTGAATTAGTATTAAATACATGTTAATTGGATTTAATTATGTAGTTTAATTTAATTCATGAATTCGTACTTTGAGTACTTATTCGCAAAAACGAGTTTGACTCGAACAAAATCAATCGTTGTTTGAACATTGGATGATCACTTAATTATCAGATTAATTAATTTGATTAGATTGATTGATAGCATGCTTATGTGTGTGAATACGTGGTGGTGTTGAATGAATATGTATATCGGATGGATATTAGTCGGGGGGGCAATTTTAGAAATTGTTGTAATAAATTCGATTTATTAAATTGGACCTGCGTGTCCAGCCTTATCACCTTCTTTCTCTTTGTATTCTCTTCTCACCTATTCCCCTCTATGTATATGAGGTTTCTTTAGAAGTGTAGTGTAACGGGTAGAAGTAGTACAAGTGCTAGCTTGAGTGAGAAAGGGAGAGATTTGATCTAGGATCAATGTGTTAAGTATCCATCCGCATATCATTATTATTTTACTTCATACTCGCTTTATTATGTATTTAGAATGCATGTTTAAGGGTGTATGATGATGAGACCTAACAAAGATAATTAAATTGGTAGCCAATTTGCACGCGAAAATCCCAATCTATATTAAGCAAATATCCTTCCATTGAATGATTCTTGTTCAAGATCCGAAGTTGGCATTGGTTGTTTTTGACCAAAGTCAAGACCTTTGTCAATCAAGGATGTACTGAATCATGAGAGTTTGTTGCATATCGGTGTCTTGTCCAAATCGTGATTTTTATTGACCAAAGTCAGATCACTTTTTGTCCAATGACTTGATTACGAAACTTTCCTCGTCAATGGGTCCCGCTTAACTGGAATCATTAGGTTTGTGTTTGGCCAAAGCCAAGGCCTAAATGATTCGGAGGATAGGGTTAGGAAAATGTAATGGTTACATTGACATTATACATATGTTTCGGACTTGGATGTCCACCTAACCGGATCTAGGAATTGGATGAGATCCAATTGATCTGTGAGATCTACCTAGTTAAATAGCATACACAGCTTTTTATTGGCCAAAGTCAGGGTTGTGTGTTATTTAATAGGATCCTAGCCCACTAGGAAACGCGTTCCCGAGTACTCCACAGAGGGTTAGAGGCTCGACGAAAAATAGTGGGAGGCAAGTATTGAATTTGCAACATTCGTTCAAATACTCGCTAAACACGCTCATTTTATTTTTCTCGTCATATTAATCAAAAGTATTAGTCGGACTAATATTTTATGTTGTTTTAAAAATATATAGTTGGACTATATACAAACTCATTCAATATATAGTTGATTTTATAATTGGATTATAGTAATCAATATATTGAATTAAAATGATAGTTGATTTTATAATGGGATTATAGTAATCAATATTAAAATTATAGTTGATTAAATAATTGGATTATTGTAATCATTATAATAAATAGTACCTTATTAAATTGATTAAATAGTTGGACTATTAAAATCATAAAAGAATTGAAAGGTTGAATATTTAAATATATATAATCCTTGGATTAAATGTTTTAAATGATTTAATTTTCAATTGGGAATTAATAATAAGTTAATTTATTTGATAAATAACTTATTAAGACTAAGCCCATAATTAAGCAAATAGTAGAGCATAAAGTCTTTGGAAGATTTATGTGATGATGACTTAGTGCTTAATTAATATACTTATAATAAATCTATCTTTAGAATTAAAAGTTTTAAAATTGCAATTAATAATTCTTGGAGAATTAATTGACTATTCTAGTGGAGAAAAGTCAAAGTTTGCAAATGGGCATGTAGCACAAGGTGCACATCATTTCGATATTCTAAAAAAACCAAGGTGGTTTGTGAAATATTTAAAAGGATAATTGACATATCCCAAAGTGACTACCATTTGGATATGGAAGACACGAAGGAATTAAAGAAAGGGCGAGGCTCTAACTTTAAAAATATTTGTCAAAGTTATGTTCACTACTAGTATTAAAATGATTTTAAATACTTAGTGTGGTACATAAAATATATGTATTGACGTTCAGAATCCGCTGTGAGCTGGATACTGGCTTCAAGCCAAGATTTCTCTGCGAATTGGAAACGGGACGAAAGTCGCTGTTTCGACCGTAGATACCTAAGTTTAGGAACTGCCCTTTGGGGTATGTACTTAAATTAGGAAATGTTATAATGTAACTAGTTTATCTAGAGACATTATCTCTATATCAGTGTTTAATCCTTGCGGATAAAACCTTATATTCTAGAACACTAAAGTGTTTCATATATAAAGATGATACTGAGATAAATACATTGGATGTAAATAACAGATTTATATTTGAATATAAAGAAAAATCTCAAACATATAAAATGACAAATAAATAGCTCAAATTGATTTGATCAATGGAGACTTATTTGTGGCATTGTTGTCTGGGACACAATTAAACAAGACTCGTATTCCACACTTTTGAAGAGTGGGTACTAGGACTGATTTGACTATTCAAATAAGGTCTACGAATCTAGTTTATTAAACAAGACTCGTATATCCACACTTTTATAAAGTGGATACTAGGACTGATTTGACTATTCAAATAAGGTCTACGAATCTAGTTTATTAGGTTAAATACCTAAAATACTATTTACTTGGTAATAGTAAAATGGCCACCGATCTGTTAGCCCTATTCATAGTGAAGTAAGTGGGCCCATATCTAGCTAGGCTAGATGTTAACATGAATATTTCGTGACCTTAACGGATGTGACATCACGTTGTGGTTATGTGTTTCTTTTGAAGAACACAGATCGGAAACTTTAGAGTTTCGACACGAAGTAGACAAACAGATCGGCTATAGTATTATTCCGCCACGGTAATACCGTAATGGAAAATACTTAAGCAGTAAGTTTCATACGTACATGAAAGAGTATGGTATTCTTTCAGATGAGGACTCCTCTCGAGACACGTCAGTTAGACGGTATGTCTGAACTAAAACCAAATTTTGTTGGACATGATAAGGTTTATCACGAGTCGCTCTGAGCTACTATTTCCTTCAACAGGATATGTATTCACAGTGCAAAACTTATTTAGAATAAGGTTCCATATAAATATGTTTGACAGATATCATATAGGATATGAACAGGGAAGAAACGAGGTTTCTCATTCCTGATAATTTGGGTATGCTAGGCATAACGTTTGGATGATACCAACTAAGGACCCAAATTGGATAAGTGCCAATATAGGTTATCTTAAGGGAAACCTTAAGTATAGTACTTATTAATCCCACATGAGAACAATGTAATTGTTGCTCACCATGCGGTTTTCCTGAGAGAAATACCGATATGCAGTGGTCAGTGGGAGGATAGTGATACTCGATAAAAAAATCGGAGTGATACTGTTTAGGCACGAAGTCCGTAATGGAACACAAATAGTTCATCAATGATGAATCTATACCATTAATCTTCAAATACACAAGAACTTCGTAGATCGGATAGAGTCAGAAAACACCTAGGGTATAGGTTTCTGATCTAACTCATAAAGATGTCAATCTTATGGAGGTGTACCATCCGACTACGTTATAAGGAAGTGATACGAGGTATCGACTCCCTGTTATGGAAAAGTGCCATGAGTCCGAAATGGATTCCATGTATAACAACTATGTTGGATACTAGTTGTTGTACCACAAGGCGTTGTGCCTATGGTACATTAAATGTCTTCAAGGAAGACATACATGGAAGGCAACATACCAACGTGCAAAGCTATGCTTTCGACGGAAAGGTATCGTTATCAACATTATGTTAATAATGGTTCAACCTTTTACTTGTTGCCATGGTAAATCCATTTTTGAAGATGCTTGTTGATAACTGTATATTTCATTTATGAAATATGTCAGTTAGAAATCAAAATCGCTTTCCTGAAAAGGAAACCTTTTGGAGGATGTTTACAACATCCTGACGATTTTGTATAACCGACAAACAAGGTTTGCGGGTTTCGATCCATGTTTGGATTGATGCAAGCATATGGTTCTTGGAACTGTCGTTTTTGAAATAATCATAATGGTTTATGATTTGACTCAAAACGAAATAATTCTTGTGTATATAAGGAGGTTAGTGGAGAGCGCACTGACAGTGAAATTCCCATAAAGCTATTGTTGAAAGCTTGGCTTTCAATAGAAATTCTCCGTAGAATTCTGGGGAGTAACAACCTTTATTCAAGGAATAAAGATCTATTGGGATAGATTTTGAGTTGTTAACACTCTCTGGAAATTGTACATTTAAAATGTACTTGTATTGGTGTCTCATACGCTTCAAGCATATGGAGTCACAATCGGGTCAATCCAAGTGATAGTCACTGGATTGAAGTTAAGAACATCTGTTAGTATCTCTGAGAACTAAAGATGCTATCTTTTACTATGGAGAAGGAGAACTTGAAGTGACTGGGATCACTGCAGCAAGTTTCCAAACGCTAAAATACTGCGGTACTATAAAATTTGAATAACAGGACAGTGAGCTGGAAATCTTCCAAGCAAGATAACTGTTGCCGAATAAACAACAAATGCGGATTATTGCTGCAGCTGAGCATACAATAGAAGCATTTGGATCAAGAATAAATCTAATTAGATTAGATATAGTTCTGTTAGCAGCTGAGCTAGGCGTCAGCACAGGCTAAGGAATTAAAGGTCTCATCGACGATCCAGATATATACTTCTATATCATCTGATTCGTTCGGATCATACATCGTGGCGATGTGATGATCGTATAAATCGCGTCAAACGATAATCGAACAAATCCGCTGACGAAAACCTTTCTCAGCAATTTGAGCGAACCTTACATAGTTCGGGTGTAGGACACTCGAGTGACTGGCTATGTGCCAAGTGGGAGATTGTTGATAATATGACCCATAGCGTCACTATTTGCACAGATCATTGTGTTGTTGTAGCAAATTAACTATGTAACAAGGAAATTGCACTCTCGTCATTTTGTGATTAGATCACCTTAGATATATAAATGAAGAGAGGTCCCTATGATTAGTTCCTAGATTGAGATGATATGAGACAGTATCAGTCCACGAAGGATTAATCATTAAATATCCCTAGCCGTAGTATTATCGAGACTGGACATCGATAATGCGGAATAGGCTAGTATTGCACTTGTGCGCGTTGTGAGGGCACAACGGCATAGTTCTCATATATATAAGTATTGGATACTTGTGCAAGTGCGATAGGAGGTCGTGTTTCACCGATGGTACGGGAAACAGCTTCGCTCTGGATAGACCCTTCGGAATCCCATTGGTATTATGACTAGGTGTCTATGGGAGGCCGAAATCAAGGTAGGTGTGTATAGTCTTAACCTGAGACTTACATCGCTAATACTTACGACAATCGGTAAACTTTGGTTTTGGTGGTGGGGGATCTTAACTGGTTCTGTGTTCACCTCTTCTGGGTTTTCAGAGAATCGTAGTGTATTGGATGTGATGTCGAGACGGAAGTGTCACTCCAGTCATAATGGAGATGATGTCACGCAGGATACGGTATTAGTGCTCTTAAGTGATGCGCATCCAATCGTGATATTATGACCAGGTCATGAATATCCGATTATAGAGACTAGTTACCAGACATCCGATATGTGTTTCGGACGGGGCAGACACTTATCCAGCCCCAGCCCTAACACGTGACTATCCGATACTGGGCCGATATGCACAATACATTAGTATACTACGCTTGATACAGATCTTTTATATTCTTTGATGAATATGTCCGGAGAACTTGGGAAGACTTGGTGCTTTGCTAGGAGTCGACCTTGTCTCGTAAATCGGTAGAACGTAGTACTTGGTACGTACGTGATTCGGATACTCCGACGACCGTATTTACTGCCAGATTATCCGGGGATCTCATGGGTCGCTTCCCGATAATCCACCGATGACGCACAACTCGCACTCTTGAATAATCTGGGATTATATAGAAGAGAGAGAAAATTAATCTAGAATTAATAACGGAGATATTTTATCCGGGATAAAATGTCGTCTAAAGAGAGATAACGATTAATTTGGAATTAATCGGTAAATTAATATATTCGATATATTAAATGAAATTAGATTTCGACGCGGAATTAAAATTAGATTTTAATTCGGGCAAACGAGTTAATTTAGAATTAATTCGTTAGCGACGTAAATAATAATTTCACCAGGCGCAATTATTTATTTAAATTCGATTGAATTAACGTCGCGACGTAAGCTCGGTATTTCGGAAATATCGAACCCGAACGCGTGAGTGCACGTGGGCCCACTTTCATTTGGAAACGTGTGGGGCCCACATGACACATGTCATTCTAATGCATTGCATGTAGATAGTGTACAATGCACTCAATGTTATTGCATGGAAATTGAGTGTTTGACACTCTAAGCCATTGCATGTTTTGTGTCATAATTTTATTATTTATTTAATAAATATTATGGCATAAATATAAATGATTTTTTGGTAAATCATTTTAACTTAACACAAACTTCTCTTCTCTCTCATTTCTCTCTTCTCTCACGCCCAAATGAAGAAATTCTTCACTGGTTTGGAACCAGAAAAACGTGAGCAAAAGGGAAGCAAGAGTTGGATTTTCATGGTGAAAACCGCAAGTGCTAGCACACTACGAGTCTTGCGAAGGTGGTAGAGAGGTGCACCATAAGGCGGGACTCATCCGACGGAGTTTGGAGCTTCGTTTTGAGACCCGAAATTCTGTTTTTCAGGGACAGTGGACTGTTGCAGTTTGGCGTGAAGGGCAGTGCGTTTTTGGCCTTCATTCGTCTCCAAATCGACTCAACCGATCAATGTGAGTATTCCGCTACCTCCGTTGATGTATTCACACATTATTTCATGTCTTGTTTGATCTTGGGACCTTATAGAAAACCAACACTTTCAACAATAGCTTTATGGGAATTTCACTGTCAGTGCGCTCTCCCACTAACCTCCTTATATACACAAGAATTATTTCGTTTTGAGTCGAATCATAAACCATTATGATTATTTCAAAACGTCAGTTCCAAGAACCTTATGCTTGCATTGATCCAAACATGGATCGAATAACCCGCAAACCTTGTTTGTCGGTTATACAAAATCGTCCGGATGTTGTAAACATCCTCCAAAAGGTTTCCTTTTCAGGAAAGCGATTTTGATTTATAACTGGCACATTTCATAAATGAAATATACAGTTATTTTCAAGCATCTTCAAAATGGATTTACCATGGCAACAGGTAAAAGGTTGAACCATTATTAACATAATGTTGATAACGATACCTTTCCGTCGAAAGCATAGCTTTGCACGTTGGTATGTTGCCTTCCATGTATGTCTTCCTTGAAGACATTTATAGTACCAATAGGCACAACGCCTTGTGGTACAACAACTAGTATCCAAACATAGCTGTTATACATGGAATCCATTCCGGACTCATGGCACTTTGCCATAACAGGGAGTCGATACCTCGTATCACTTCCTCATAACGTAGTCGGATGGTACACCACCATAAGATTGACATCTTTATGAGGTGAGATCATAAACCCATACCCTAAGTTGTTTTCTGACTCTATCCGATCTACGAGTTTCTTGTGTATTTGAAGATTAATGGTATAGTTTCATCATAGATGAACTATTTGTGTTCCATTAAGGACTTCGTGCCTTGAACAGTATTACTCCGATTTTCATCGAGTATCACTATCCTCCCACTGACCACTGCATATCGGTATTCCTCTCAGGAAAAACCGCATGGTGAGCAACAATCACATTGTTCTCATATGAGATTTACAACTACTATACTTAAGGTTTCCCTTAGGATAACCTATATTGGCACTTATCCAATTTGGGTCCTTTAGTTTGGTATCATCCAAACGCTATGCCTGGCATACCCAAATTATCAGGAATGAGAAACCTCGTTTCTTCCCTGTTCATATCCTATATGATATCTGTCAAACAGATTTATATGGAACCTTATTCTAAATAAATTTTGCACTGTTAATACATATCATGTTGAAGGAAACAGTAGCTCAGAGCGACTCGTGATAAACCTTATCTTGTCCAACAAAATTCAGTTTTTAGTTCAGACACACCGTCAAACTGACGTGTCACGAAAGGAGTCCTCATATGAAAGAATACCATACTCTTCATGTACATATGAAACTTACTGCTTAAGTATTTTCCATTACGGTTTTACCGTGGCGGCATAATACTATAGCCGATCTATTTGTCTACTTCGTGTCGAAACTCTAAAGTTTCCGATCTGTGTTCTTCAAAAGAAACACATAACCACAACGTGATGTCACATCCGTTAAGGTAACGAAATATTCATGTTCACATCTAGCCTAGCTAGATATGGGCCCACTTACTTCACCATGAATAGGGCTAACAGATCGGTGGCCCTTTTACTATTACCAAGTAAATAGTATTTTAGGTATTTTACCTAATAAACTAGATTCGTAGACCTTTTTGAATAGTCAAATCAGTCCTAGTACCCACTCTTAAAAAGTGTGGATATACGAGTCTTCTTTAATTGTGTCCTAGACAACAATGCCACAAATAAGTCTCTATTGATCAAATCAATTTGAGCTATTTATTTGTCATTTTATATGTTTGAGATTTTATTTATATTCAAAATATAAATTTTGTTATTTACACCCAATGTATTTATCTCAGTATCATCTTTATATATTGAAACACTTTAGTGTTCTAGAATATAAAGGTTTTATCCGCAATGGATTAAACACTGATATAGAGATAATGTCTCTAGTTAAACTAGTTACATTATAACAGTTCCTAATTTAGGTACATACCCAAAGGGTAGTTCCTAAACTTAGGTATCTACGGTCGAAACAGCGACTTTCGTCCCGTTTCCAATTCGCAGAGAAATCTTGGCTTGAAGCCAGTATCCAGCTCACAGCGGATTCTGAACGTCAATACATATATGTATTATGTACCACACTAAGTATTTAAAATTCAATTTCAATACTAGTAGTGAACATAACTTTGACAAATATTTAAAGTTAGAGCCCCGCCCTTTCTTTAATTCCTTCGTGTCTTCCATATCCAAATGGTAGTCACTTTGGGATATGTCAATTATCCTTTTCAATATTTCACAAACCTTTGCCCAAGCCTTGGGTTTCGGAATATCGAAACGATGTGCACCTTGTGCTACATGCCCAATTGCAAACTTTGACTTTTCTCCACTAGAATAGTCAATTAATTCTCCAAGAATTATTAATTGCAATTTTAATACTTTTAAATCTAAAGATAGATTTATTGTAAGTATATTAATTAAGCACTAAAGTCATCATCACATAAATCTTCCAAAGACTTTATGCTCTACTATTTGCTTAATTATGGGCTTAGTAATAATAAGTTATTTTATCAAATAAATTAACCTATTATTAATTCCCAATTGAAAATTAAATCATTTAAAACATTAATCCAAGGATTATATATTTTAAATATTCAACCTTTTCAATTCTTTACTTGATTTAATAGTCCAACTATTTAATCAAATTATTAAGGTACTATTTATTATAATGATTACAATAATCCAATTATTTAATCAACTATAATTTTAATATTGATTACTATAATCCCATTATAAAATCAACTATCATTTAATTCAATTATATTGATTACTATAATCCAATTACAAAATCAACTATATATTGAATGAGTTTGTATATAGTCCAACTATATATATTTTTAAAACAACATAAAATATTAGTCCGACTAATACTTTTGATTAATATGACGAGTAAAATAAAATGAGCGTGTTTAGCGAGTATTCGAACGAATGTTGCAAATTCAATACTTGCCTCCCACTATTTTTCGTCGAGCCTCTAACCCTCTGTGGAGTACTCGGGAAACCGCGTTTCCTAGTGGGCTAGGATCCTATTAAATAACACACAACCTTGACTTTGGCCAATAAAAGCTGTATGCTATTTAACTAGGTAGATCTCACAGATCAATTGGATCCAATCCAATTCCTAGATCCGGTTAGGTGGACATCCAAGTCCGAAACATATGTATAATGTCAATGTATCCATTACATTTTCCTAACCCTATCCTCCGAATCATCTAGGCCTTGGCTTTGGCCAAAAACACCTAATGATTCCAGTTAAGCGGGACCCATTGACGAGGAAAGTTTCGTAATCAATGTCATTGGACAAAAAGTGACATTGACTTTGGCCAATAAAAATCACGATTTGGACAAGACACCGATATGCAACAAAACTCTCATGATTCAAGTACATCCTTGATTGACAAAGGTCTTGACTTTGGTCAAAAACAAACCAATGCCAACTTCGGATCTTGAACAAGAATCATTCAATGGAAGGATATTTGCTTAATATAAAACGAGGGTTTTTCCGCGTGCAAAATGGCTACCAATTTAATTATCTTTGTTAGGTCTCATCATCATACACCCTTAAACATGCATTCTAAATGCATAATAAGCGAGTATGAAATAAAATAATAATGATATGCGGATGGATACTTTACACATTGATCCTAGATCAAATCTCTCCCTTTCTCACTCAAGCTAGCACTTGTACTACTTCTACCCGTTACACTACACTTCTAAAGAAACCTCATATATATAGAGGGAAATAGGTGAGAAGAGAATACAAAGAGAAAGAAGGTGATAAGGCTGGACATGCAGGTCCAATTTAATAAATCGAATTTATTACAACAATTTCTAAAATTGCCCACCCATCTAATATCCATCCGATATGCATTATTCATTCAACACAACCATGTATTCACACACATAAGCATGCTATCAATCAATCTAATCAAATTAATTAATCTGATAATTAAGTGATCATCCAATGTTCAAACAACGATTTGATTTTGTTCGAGTCAAACTCGTTTTTGCGAATAAGTACTCAAAGTACGAATTCATGAATTAAATTAAACTACATAATTAAATCCAATTTAACATGTAATTAATACTAATTCACTATTCAATTCCAAATTAAATATTGCACTTTATATTAATAAACCTTTTACGATTTAAATTCCAAATTCAATCGCATCGGGACTCAAAGTTCGATTAACTTCCAACGTCAATTTAATTTAAGTCTAATGGGCTTCAATTAATTTCTTTAGGCATGGGCTTCGGCAACCAAAGCCCAATAGTGGAATCACCCAAAATGCCTTAGAAAATAATTTCGGCCCATTAGGCCCAATTAAACATTAAAGGTTCATTAGTCGCAATTGGGCTTTATGGTTAAGGTTTTGGGCCCAATTGGATCCAATCCACTTGGCCTAAACCAAACTTGATAAATCAAGCCCAAAAGGCCCAATTACAACAATTCAAGCCCAAATCCAATTTAAGCCTAAATAATTAAATTACACTAATCCAATTACGCAATTTAATTACCAAAGGTGCATTACATGATTAATCGACTAAATCAATTTTTTAAAACACCAATTAGTCTTATTAATCATACTCAATTCATTATTATATGTCCAACATACAAATTGAAAAATCAAACCCATTACATGCTTTTAATGCTCTCGGCCAAGGAAGGTTATTTTGTCCGATTTGAATTCAATCCGATTAATTACACAATCGACAACGTATTAACTTCCCGAATGATTTCATACACATTGAATGTCACAAAATCAAAATTACCAAGACATTCAATAGGGCTATACATTCGGCCAAGGTGAAGGAAATTGGGGATTTTTGTTCAATTCAAAATTCAATCAAATTGACTTCAAATTAACATCATCCTTTATCATTATAACTCATCCAATGAATTAAAATGAAAAAATTCCAAGAACTCCAAGACTATACACCATTCGGCCATGGCTACTTTTTGGGGAAAAATTGTTCCAAACCATTTTTCATCAAATTGGTCCAACCAAAATGCAATTAAACATGTTATAAGCATACTCAAACAATCAATTTATTCAAATCATGCTCAACAAACATTTACCCAAATTTTAAGCCCTACAAATTTCATGCTTGCAACATTAGCTCTTGATGCCATTGTTGGTTTATTCTAAGGTCCCAAGATCAAATCAAGACATGAAATAATGCGTGAATACACCAACGAAGATAGCGGAATACTTACATTGGTTGGTTGAGTCGAATCGGCAACAAACAAAGTCCAAAAACGCACTGCCATGCTCACGCCACTGCAACCAGTCCACGCTCACTGTCTTCGCAGTTTCGGGTCTCAAAACGAAGCTCCAAACTCCGTCGGATGAGTCCCGCCTCATGGGTGAACCTCCCTACCACCTTCGTAAGTCTCGTAGTGTGCTAGCACTAACGATTTTTGCCACAAAAACCCAACTCTTGCTTCCCTTATTCACGCCCATTTTGGTTCAAAACCAGTGAGCATTTTCATGCTTTGGGCGTGACTTTTTGCCAAGAGAGAAAGATGAAAGAAATTGAAAGAATTTCAATACGTGAGAGAGAGAGAAGTTGTAATAATGAAGAATTGATTTCTAAAATCTATTTCAACATTTTACCAAACTTTTCACCTTGTAAAAGTCAAGGTAAAAGCATTTTAATTAATTAAAATTAAATGCCATAAATGCTTTTCCTAAAAGCATTTACAAAAGTCAAGTGTAATTAACTCCATCTACTATTCACTTTAATAAAGTGAATAGTAACAAGTCACATCACATTTAA
Source organism: Zanthoxylum bungeanum (assembly GCA_019454045.1). NCBI lineage: Eukaryota > Viridiplantae > Streptophyta > Magnoliopsida > Sapindales > Rutaceae > Zanthoxylum > Zanthoxylum bungeanum. The sequence goes on from SKCR01046401.1 coordinate 45,007, forward strand.
TTTTGACGCTTGATTTGACATGTGGACCCCACACGATATTAAATGCGAGCGGGCCCCGCAAAATAATCTCGGGCTCGGTTTCGCTAATTCCGAATTAACGAATTTTCGGTTGCGTCGTAATTAAATGATTATGCCTAGCGAAATCACTATTCACGTCGCTAATGAATTAATTCCGAATTAACTCGTTTGCCCGAATTAAAATCCAATTTTAATTCCGCGTCGAAATCTAATTTCATTTAATATATCGAATATATTAATTCATCGATTAATTCGAAATTAATCGTTCTCTCTCTTTAGACGACATTTTATCCCGGATAAAATATCTCCGTTATTAATCCTAGATTAATTTTCTCTCTCTCTTCTATATAATCCCAGATTATTTAAGAGTGCGAGTTATGCGTCATCGGTGGATTATCGGGAAGCGACCCATGAGATCCCCGGATAATCTGGCAGTAAATACGGTCGTCGGAGTATCCGAATCACGTACGTACCAAGTACTACGTTCTACGATTTACGAGACAAGGTCGACTCCTAGCAAAGCACCAAGTCTTCCCAAGTTCTCCGAACATATTCATCAAAGAATATCTAGATCTGTATCAAGCGTAATATACAATTGTATTGTGCGTATCGGCCCAGTATCGGATAATCACGTGCTAGGGCTGGGGCTGGATAAGTGTCTGCCCCGTCCGAAATACATATCGGATGTCTGGTAACTAGTCTCTATAATCAGATATTCATGACCTGGTCATAATATCACGATTGGATGCGCATCACTTAAGAGCACTAATACCGTATCCTGCGTGACATCATCTCCATTATGACTGGAGTGATACTTCCATCTCGACATCACATCCAATACACTACGACTCTCTGATAAACCCAGAAGAGGTGAACACAGAACCAGTTAAGATCCCCCACCCACCAAAACCAAAGTTTACCGATTGTCGTAAGTATTAGCGATGTAAGTCTCAGGTTAAGGCTATACACACCTACCTTGATTTCGGCCTCCCATAGACACCTAGTCATAATACCAATGGGATTCCGAAGGGTCTATCCAGAGCGAAGCTGTTTCCCGTATCATCGGTGAAACACGACCTCCTATCGCACTTGCACAAGTATCTAATACTTATATATATGAGAACTATGCCGTTGTGCCCTCACAACGCGCACAAGTGCAATACTAGCCTTTTCCGCATTATCGATGTCCAGTCTCGATAATACTACGGCTAGGGATATTTAATGATTAATCCTTCGTGGACTGATACTGTCTCATATCATCTCAATCCAGGAACTAATCATAGGGACCTCTCTTCATTCATATATCTATGGTGATCTAATCACAAATGACGAGAGTGCAATTTCCTTGTTACATAGTTAATTTGCTACAGCAACACAATGTTCTGTGCAAATAGTGACGCTATGGGTCATATTATCCAACAGAATCTCCCCTCACGGAAAAAATAAGGTCGGCAAAATTCCCAAAGCGATTCAGCATGTCGACCATGGCACCCTACAAAGGCCACTCTGACCCGAAATCACACATCGAAGGCTTTGTCTTGTTGATGGAAGTCCAGGGAGTAGGTGGAGATGCCATCTGCAAAGTGTTTCCCCTAACTTTAGATGGACCCGCCATCCTATGGTACAGAAGTCTGGCTCCGGGGAGCATCGGAGGCTTCACACAACTTAAGAAGACGTTCATTCGACACTTTAAGGGGGCCTGCGTCCCCAAAAAGACGATTGGAGAATTAAGACTTATGAAGCAAGGAGATGACTAGCCCCTGAAAAATTTTGTTGAAAGATACCACAATTTGGTGCTCAAGGTCGGAGCGTACGAGTCATCGAAAGCGCTAGAAGGTCTCAAGGGAGGTTTGAAGGTCAGGAAGTTGTGGACTCATTTAAGAATCCAGGACACACCGGATTATGCCACCGCTCTAGAGGTAGCCCGGAAATTTGTCTTAGTAGAAAGCAAAGAAAAGATCTCCCGAATGGGGACGACCATTCGGGAAAGAACAACAAGAACAGAGGCCCCCCGACGAGCAGACAGGGAGCCCAAAAAACTACCCCCAAAGCACAAGGAATTCAAGCCGATACCTCGGAAAAACCAGGAAAGAGGAACCCCAACGTAAAGCTTTTTCCCGAAATATCCCGCAGAAGAACTGTAAGGAGGGCAGTATGTCCCCAAATATGAATAAAACTTTCTCTTTTCAAAAGAAAGAATTTTTTTCCATCCGCTTTCTTAAAACAAAGTTGAAAGCTATATAAAAAGAATGAGGGACATACTCAACGCCCATTACAGAGGACAGTTGGCGCCGAGGCCCCTTCAACAATCGACTCGGGGCTGGAGTTCGTTCCGCCGAGGCCCCTTCGACAATCGGCTCGGGGCTGGATCTCGTTCCGCCGAGGCTGCTATACTATTCGGCTCGGGGTCGGGTTACGTCCCACCGAGATATGCTCTTTGGTCTGGGGACGGGACATTCCCCCAAAACCAAGTGTCTCTGTTAGCTCGGGGTCCTCGGAATATTCAGGGACATACTCGATGCATAGGATCCGTGAGAAGCATAGCACGGGGAGGGATGATACCCTCGTAGCGATTTCTTACTCCATTGTTACCGAACATAAGGAGGAATGTGCCCTTAATGTTTCGAACACTCTCTGATCCTCACATACCCGATGTAATGGATCCGAGGGAAAGCATAGCACGGAGGATGATGATGCCTCAGTGACGATTGCTAACTCCAGTGATGCCGGACCTAAGGAGGAATATACCCTTAGTATCCCGGACACTCTTTGATCCATTCATCATTTGGATCCAAGAGAGGCGCAGCACGGGGATGCGTTACGCCCCTGTAGCGTGTGCCTGCTCCAGCGTGGTAAGGAGGAGCCCTCGTACAATACACAGGCTCCACAGTGACCTAACATATAGAGGATGTGCCCTTACCATTCAAACGCTCTCCTGATCCAAATCCTGGTTCGCCGGGACACTGAATTGAAAGATTCAGAATTGTGTTTTGGAAACTTCGGACATGACGCTGTTTTGAGGCATCTATGCTGTTGTTTACACTTGTGAAAAGTTTTGCTTTGGGACAAGTGCTAAGTCACCCCCACCTTTTGATTTTATTTTCCAAAGTTTTGTTTTTGTTTTTCGCCGGTCTGGCAAGGGGATGCCCGTGCCAGATTTGGTAGGGCTTCAAAAGGTTGAGTCACCTCCCTTCTGAATAAGTCCCAAAGATTAATCGACTCGGGGCTGGATTCGTTCCGCCGAGGTTTCGTGGTGTAGGCTCGGGGCTGGATTTATTCCGCTGAGGCCTATGTGTGCCACTTGGTTATTTGGCTCGGGGCTGGATTTCGTTCCGCCGAGGCCACTTGGTTATTCGGCTCGGGGCTGGAATTCATTCCGTCGAGGCCACTTGATTATTCGGCTCGGGGCTGGATTTCGTTCTGCCGAGGCCACTTAGTTATTCGACTCGGGGTCGGGTTACGTCCCACCGAATCTACCTCTTTGGACTGGGGACGTAACATTCCCCCAGGTCCAAGTGTCTTTCTCAGCTCTGGGTCGGGGTACGTCCCACCGAGTCAGCCCTTCGGACTGGGGACGTAACATCCCCCAGGTCCAAGTGCCTTTCTCAGCTCGGGGTCGGGGTACGTCCCACCGAGTCAACCCTTCGGACTGGGGACGTAACATTCCCCCAGGTCCAAGTGCCTTTCTCAGCTCGGGGTCGGGGTACGTCCCACCGAGTCAGCCCTTCGGACTAGGGACGTAACATTCCTAGGTCCAAGTTCCTCTCTTCACTCGGGGTCGGGTTATGTCCCACCGAGTCTACCTTTTGGACTAGGGACGTAACATTCCCCCAGGTCCAAGTGCCTTTCTCAGCTCGGGGCGGGGTACGTCCTACCGAGTCAGCCCTTCGGACTGGGGACGTAACATTCCCCCAGGTCCAAGTGCCTTTCTCAGCTCGGGGTCGGGGTACGTCCCACCGAGTCAGCCATTCGGACTGAGGACGTAACATTCCCCCAAGTCCAAGTACCTCTCTTCACTCGGGGTCGGGTTACGTCCCACCGAGTCAGCCCTTCGGACTGGGGACGTAACATTCCCCCAGGTCCAAATGCCTTTCTCAGCTCGGGGTCGGGGTACGTCCCACCGAGTCAGCCTTTTGGACTGGGGACGTAACATTCCCCCAGGTCCAAGTGCCTCTCTTCATTCGGGGTCGGGTTGCGTCTCACCGAGTCAGTCATTCGGACTGGAGACGTAACATTCCCCCAGGTCCGAGCATCTCTATCAGCTCGAGACAGGATCATATGCCATCGAGCACATCATCGTTAGCTCAGAGGCAAAATTTTCTCCTCACAATCGAGATTGGATCAGTCAGGGGTCAGGACCTCTAAATCTCTGGTACATATATTACAGAGGAGGAGTCATTTTTAGTTTGGACAACAAGAGGAACTTCATCTCCTGATGGAACGACCCAAGTAAGCAATTTGCTTTGAGGTGGAGAATCGTTCTGAATAGGGTCAGCATCTCCAATAACCGAGGATATGAAAATAGAAACAGAAGACTTAGTTGATGGCGAAGGCAATTTCTCTGTGATTTCTGGGGCGACCACCAGCAAGGCGATCAGCACACCATCTTTATATAGTTCCCGGCACCAACTTGCATACTCGTTGGAACCGAGAACTAGGGGACAGATGTTGATGGTGTTTTTTGGCACTATGATATTTAAACAGCACGACAGGGGTAAGAAAGGTAATTCACCTCTCGGTCAAAATCATTAAATGTCGACCCGACCACTGAGAGCCAAAACAGTAAAAGGCCGAGCGTTTGATGATAGGTGACCGACCACTTTTTTAGATAAACCGAGCACTATCAGGTCGACAGGAGCACCCTCAGTATAAAGAACTATCATGACCGACCTCATGAGGACCGACCATATGGCGAGACATGCTCAAGAAGATGACACCCTATTCTTGCGGATAAGATAAACAAGTTATCCTACTTTCACAAGGAAAAATAATGAGTCAGAATCCGAAAAGGAGTAAGAAAAGTGAAAGCAATATTAGACTAGGAATCCTTACAATAGGAAGAACGCTAATTCGACCAGGAATTCTTATACGAATAGGAATCTGATTTCTGTACTATTATAAATAGAAGGGCAGAATATGTGTAATGGCATCTGAATCATCAAGCTCTGACTTGTAGAAAACAAAAAAAAGACCCGAAAAGAGTGTTTGAGTAATAAAAGTATCATCTTGTTTGTGCCCGTGGACGTAGGTCGGATCCGAATCCACCGAACCACGTAAAATCTCCTTGTTGATTGGTGTGTTTATCTGTTTTTTGCTAAATTTGCTTTTGGTCCCCCATAACCAAACAAATTCACTATTGAATGAGGATTACCTCGGAAGTGATATTCCAATATTACCCCGAGACCAAAATCAGCATTCAACAACTATAAACATTGATTTTTTATTTTAAAACAAAGAACAAAAACTATTCCCATATACAAATAATTTTTTTAAATACTTTTCATAATATTAAGTGTGTTTATAATATAAGTGTATGTATAGGGTGTTTTAAAGAAAATACATATATATCTCTTGTGTATGGCTTTAGGAAGTCACAATTGAAAGGAATTTAATTATTCAATAATACACTCATACTCTATATCCACTGATTTAACCATTTTTCGTTCTGTGTGGCTCTGATCCGGCCGTAGGGGATCCGAATTCGCCCCCATATTTATTTATAGTGATGAATAGTTGCCATCGAGGAGATATCTTTAGGCTTAAAAGTACAATTCTTTAAAAGGTTATATCTCTTCAATGTATTCTTATAATTTAAATTATTATATTCTTTAAAGACATAAAATGGGATATTATATTTCATTTGAGTCCATAGGAAAAGGGCTGGGACGAATTGAAGTTTGGCAGCTAAAAAATAAAAGAAAACAAGATTTTGCACGCATCACGAACTTGCCCACAATGCTCATGTTGCTGAATTTTTATTTTTTTTGGGTCAAAAGTTTCCTTTGATACATTTTAGATTTTCATAAAGCTGATATTAGGGTTTTTAATCCAATATACTTCCAATCTTTTCAAAATATTTTCAAACCCCCAAAATCTATTTTTAATATCAAAACCAACATCAACACATATTAAAAATAAAAATTATGTTTTTTTAAAATATTTAATATTTTCATAAAAAACATAATTATATTCGAAATACAAATATGCATAAATTTGGATATAAATCTCATAAAGAAGTAACCCTTGATAATTATAGGTAACTTAAAGATTGTCAAGTGATTTTAGAAGGGTATCCATTGTTTTAAACTATTTATCTATATTTCAACTCTCTAATTTTTGTGTTTTATGTCCAACATGCTCAAAACTTGACCCAATCACAACTAAATTATGTTTTAATGCTTCTTAAGCATCTATATATAAATCTTTAACCTTATTTCAACTTTAAACTATGTTATCATCCATCAAAAAGAAAATACATAACCATATATTTCACTAATAATATCAAATCATTAATAAAAAAAACATAGTTTATTAGAATCAAAACTTACGTACTAGCGTGAAAATTTGAATTTTTCTAATTTCAAAAATTTTATTGACACTATCAAAATAAACCATTTATTTTAATAATGAATCCCAAAAAATAATTTTGGAAATGTCCCAAATATCCTTGCACGAAAATAGGCTTAAAGTGCAAACTTTACATTTTTATCATTTTAGTCCATAAGTGCAAATTACACATTTAAGTGTTTCCAAAACACTACCAAAATGATTAGTATACATCTAGTATACTCAATTACATCCATGAAATGAAAAGCCCCAATTTAAGTGATAGACATAAACCCAAAAAAATTTAATTAATCAAATTAACCAAATAACACTGAAATCAACTTTCAATCAAGCTTTAATCTAAACTTTCCAACATTCTAAGTGTCTCACCACAAAAAAAAAAAAAAAACCACACATAAGAACAAATCTAGCTTTTCATAAAGTGGCATAAAATGTTGGGATATATGCCATAGAGCTTCATGTAATGTAAACAGTTTTATATGTTATGAAATAAAATGATGCATTATTCATATATCAAAGTGTTTGTATAAATTTCGCATATTGTAAATTATCTTGATTACCCTAGATTACACATGTACCTTCAGACTTAGTGTATGAGTGTCATACACAAGAGGATTTAAGTATGAAATTGGTAATCTAAAATAGTCCATAGAGAGCAAACAAAACGGGTACTTTATTTGTGGTTTATCTACAGCTGCGGTCCATTCTATATTTGTATGGCGAGCTTGATCCGGGATCATCCATGTTGAGACATGAGAATGGAGGCACCTTGTATGATGTGATCATATAAGACTGGACCCAGATAGAAATGACTTATTTAAAATATCCGTTAGATAAAGAAATTCATTTCGATATACTAAGATAAAGAAATTCATTTCGATCAACTAGATGGTTGACTACACCCAAAAGTACTTGTAGTTATCGTAGTATAGTTGAGGTGTCGATTCCTCAGAGAGATGGTTACAATGAACTAATTCACTTAATGAAAACGTTAGCAATAACTTAAATAAAGATATGGATTGAATTTGTAATCTAAAATAAAATTATGAGGATTACTTAAGAGTTACCAGTAGAGAAAAGCAGCAAAGCGTCGGGAATCCCTCTTATATAATATCTCTATATTCAGTAGTTTATTCCTTTTATTACTCAATTGAGGGTTTCACATCCCAAACCAACAATCGGAAGATATTTCAATTCAAAACATATTAAATTCTAAGGTAATCAATGAATTATTTTCTTTATGTTAACAACACACTATGTTATCGTTATGACCTATCTAACGTCGACAATATACCCACAAGCAATACTAAGCAGAAGTTCAACTCATAAAACTACATAACATGTCACAACTGGGTTTCCCAATCACACATAGAAGAAGCATGACTATTCCTATATGCAAATTGGTATAACACAATCTCAAGATTCATAATCAAAAGATAATAGAGAATAACAAATCATAAATTATATTAAACGTTGAAGAGTATTCAAGAATCAAAAACATGAATATAAGAACTTAATTACAAGAGTTTATCCTTAGCTTTGCCTAGGAGAGTAGTTCTCCATATAGAAGAGAGACATAGCCTTGATAGATCGGATGAGCATCATGTCTGGCATGAAGCTTCATCATTCTTCTCTCTCAAATATGAGATTTGATCTATTTGTTGTGTGTTTTCTCTATGTTTTTCTCCTCATCTAGGGTTTTGGACGAACTCAGGTTTATACAGGGAAGTCCCGGAGTCCTTATGGGCATAAAACATGACCAAATTAAGATTCTGGGATCTGCCAGAGTGCCGCGGCACCGAAATGTGGCGTCGGGGTGCCCAACTTGTGGGCATTTTGTATGTGTGCAGTTTGAGGGCGCATCGCGTCGCGTGACGGTTTTTCTGGAATAATATTTTCTTCGTTTCTCCTCTTCTCTCGTGCTTTTGATCTGTCGTAAGGTCCTAAAACATGTGTAATTGCTCCAATCTTCATGTTCCATTGCTTCCTAATAAAAATTACATAAATAACTATTATTAAGATCAAATACTTAATAATCAAGCTGAATTAGTGATGTTCAAAGTACACTTTCATGCACTTATCATAACCCCAACCAGCTTATTGCTAGTCCCTAACAATTCAAGCATAAAAAGAAAATAAGAACTAAACTAAATTAAAGTGGACGAGTTATAGTCTCTTGGGGGCTTACAACGACGACACCCACAAACGTCATTCAGAACATGCAATCATGCAAAAAAATTTGAAATAGTCCTAATAGTTACACATATTATTGTCCTTAGAGAATGTCTAGTAATGAAATCAGAGAACTTTCAAAGTACTCAATGTAACTCCAATTCAAGTCCTTGAATAAATCATCTAATCTAGACTCACAGTGTGTTTGTGTAAAAGTTCATTCACATCTCGACTTTTAGGTAAGCCAACTCAATGATTTCGTTTAAAAATTGGGATCAGAAGGGTCAAACCAACCTAAATATCTCAAATGTGCTTTGTAGTTGCTTTTATGCGCTCAGTGTGGTATGATTTTTATTGTTTTTTTTCTTTTTCTTCTTTCAAAATCTTTTCTCTTTGATTTCTTCAACACACCTACCCTTTAAGGTAGCATTTCTCCTCATGGTGGTCCTAACACTAGCCCATGGATAGCTTCACGCTTATCGATTATAAGTGGTTCAATTTCTTCATTTCTTTTGTTTTTTCTTTCTTTCAAAACTTTCTGCTTTTATTTTTAACCATACCATACATCATAACATTAGCAAATCAAGATAGACTTCTAAGCGAACGTTCATTTATCGACATCAATTTCTTCAACAAGTCACTTTGCCAACTATATAGGTTCTTACTGCTAAAAACCTATAGTTAAGTGCTTACGAGTCTATCTAGATCGACTACTCAATGCATCAGATAAAATTACATTAAAGAACTTATAGTTTCTAAGATTTCATCCTAAAGAAAACAATACTCATCATTAGGTTTATGCTTTACTATTAAGGACTAAAAAAAATAAATTTTTTATAACAGGTATTATCACTACATGCATACACATCCACACTTAAAACTTGCATTGTCCTCAATGTAAGATAAATATAAAGAAAAAAGATTAAGGAACAACACTACCAGGAATGGAGTTGATCAGGTTCCTGCTGGTAAGACTTTAGTTGTGTAGGCTGTGTGTGTTGCGCTAACACCTGCATAAATACTCATGCAAATAATAAATATGCAATTAGCACACAATAAAATAAATCTAAAGTAAAGAAAATAAAATTTTAAAAAATAATAAAATAAAATAAATGTAGATGTAAGAGTTTCCTCCCCGCTAGCGCTAAGTATAACATCTTCAATCAGACGTAATCACCCAAGTTGTCATGGTGGCTTACATGTAGCGGACCAAGTAGTCTCATGTGCTTTCTTCTTCGGTAGACCTTGGTGATTAAGGCATGCAAAAGAATTTATGGCTGGTTGTGGCATTCTATCTATCGATCCCCCAGGGTCTACTAATGGCTAAGATTTTAGGCTTCATGTAAGGAAAAATTGGCTCGACCTCCTTTTTAACTTTCCAGGGATCATCTTCAAGTGACACTAACTCTATTTTTCCTCTTTTGACGGTTCTTTGGAATCAATTCCAGTTCGGGAGGGTTAGATTCATGTGGTGTAGAGCCTGTCTTAGGTATATGTACTTACGCTCATCACCATCTCGTGGTTGTTTCTCAGTATGAAACATATTCAATTCCAGTGTCATATTCCCAAATGATAACTTCATGAGACCATTCCTGCAATTGATAATGGCATTAGCTGTAGCAAGAAAAGGTCTACCTAAAATAAATGGGATTTTTGATTCAGTGTTAACCACAAATTGAATGTCTAAAATCAAGAAATCAAATGGTAGTAGAACTTATCAAATTTTAGTAGAACATCCTTAACTACTCCCCGCGGTGTTCTAATAGAGCGATCAGCTAACTGTAAAACCACTGATTTAGGCTTAATCTCTCCAAGTCCTAGCTGCATATAGATAGAATATGGCATAAGATTGACACTTGCACCTAAATCTAATAAAACTTGACCGAACTCATATGTGCCAATGTGGCAAGCAATAATAGGGCATCACGGATCTTTGTATTTTGGTGGGGCACTTTGGTCAATCACTGCACTTGCTTGTTCTGTCAAGAATACAGTCTTCTTCACATGATGCTTTCTTTTCATGGTGCATAGATCCTTCAAAACCTTCGCATATGTGGGAACATGTTTGATCACATGTAACAATGGAAGGTTAATCTTTACTTGCTTTCAATGTTCTAGGATCTCACCATTATGATCTGTAGCTCTCGCAGTAAGCCTAAGAGCTTGAGGGAAAGGTACTCGAACTGGGATATTTGGCACTTGTTCTTCTTGAGGAATATTTGCACTATTATCTTTAGTGGCACCTATAATGTTGAAGGTGTCATGCATCCATACCTCTTTCCCACTCCTAGTGATTATGACATTAACACCTTTTACATTAGATGCCTCATGATCAGCCTGTACTATCTGTTGCACTTGTGGATTTGGTTGAGCTTGAGATGAAAATTTTCCTTGTTCTTGCACACTCAGGACATTAGTCAACTTAGAGACTTGACTATTTATCTCCTCATTATCTTCGACCATATGAGCTATCAGTGACTCAAACCTTTGATTAGTTTTACTCTAGGCCTCTATAAATGCGTGCACAGTGTCCTCTAAAGAATTTCTAGGAATGGCAGGTGTGTGATACTGTAGGGCACTGTAACTTCTAGGTTTTGGTGTGTGACTAGGCTGATGAGACTCATGTTTCCAACTAAAATTTGGATGGTTCCTCCAACTCGAATTATAAGTATATGAATATGGTGTATATGGCTTCGTGTACATCCCTAAGGTATTCCATTGTTCCTCATATGTTTCCCTTGTCTCACCATATAAAAGACACTTTTGGGTTAGATGGTCACTCTATTTACACATAAAACATACCTCTTGAGATTCTAACTAAACTACTGCATGCATAGTCTTCATATCTTTGGCTTTTAAAGATCATATCTCTTTAGTCAATAGCTCAACCTGTGCTCTGAGACTATCCTCTTCCCTAAAGTGGTGTATGCCTCCGCCAAAAGGGGTGAGACGTGTCTTATCAGTGATATCCAAGGCATTAGATTCAGTCCAAGTGTGGATTTTTCGGCTAGGTCATTTAAGTACTTGAGTGCCTCATTAGGGTCCTTTCGGATAAATTCACCATTGCACATTGTCTCAAAAAATTGGCACTCCTTAGCGGTTAGACCGTCATAAAAGTAACTCACTAAGCTCCAACTCTCATACCCATGGTGCGGAAAACTAGCTAGCATCTCCTTAAACCTGTCCCAAGTTTGATAAAAGGTTTCACTGTCTTTCTGAGAGAAGGTAGAGATCTATCTTTTCAGAGCATTTGTCTTATGATGTGGGAAATATTTATTAAAAAATGCTTGTGTCATCTCACCCCATGATCCTATTGAATGAGGTCTTAAAGAATACAACCAGCTTTTAGCTCTATCCTTAAGGGCAAAAGGGAATAACTTATGTCTAATTGTTTCCGTAGTCCCAAATTGGTCATGGAAGGTTGCTACAACCTCTTCAAATTATCTAATATGCACATAAGGGTTCTCATCTCCAAACCATGAAAGGTTGGGAGGTACTGTATTATCCCAGGTTTAAAGTCTATATATGGTGCATTCGGGGGAAACATTATGCATGATGGTGTAGCTGTGTGAGTGGGATGAAGGTACTCTTCAAGAGACCTAATGTGTGGTCTCTCATACTCACCCATGTTGTGTGTGCTAGATGTAGATGGTGTGCAAAAAGTTTGTCAAACAAACTTTCGAAATCTGAGTTGTCCTATTTAGTTCTAACAATTCTACCAAACCGATCCCTAAGTGTAGGCATACACACAAACACAAATAAAATGAGATACATAAATAAAAAAAAAACTAAACTAAAAATCAAAATCTAAACTAAAACTAAAAAAAAATTAAAAAAATAAAATAAAATAGTAAAGATGGAACGAAGTTACCGTTTCGTTGTTGACCAAGCAAACCAGCTCCTTTTACTTGTAAACTGTCTCCCAGACAACGTGCCAAAATTTGATTACGCCTAAAAAGTACTTGTGGTTATCGCAATATAGTTGGGGTGTCAATTCCTCAGAGGGATGGTTATAAGGAACTAATTCACTTAATGAAAATGTTAGCAATTACTTAATTAAAGATATGGATTGAATTTGTAATGTAAAATAAAACTATGAGAATACTTAAGAGTTATCAGTAGAGAAAAGCAACAAAGCGTCGAGAATCCCTCTTGTATCAAATCCATATATTCAGTAGTTTTTTTTCTTTTATTACTCAATTGAAGGTTTCAAATCCCAAACCAACAATCGGAAGATATTTCAATTCAAAACATATTAAATTCTAAGGTAATCGATGAATTATTTTCTCTATGTTAACAACACACTATGCTATCATTATGACCTATCTAACGTCGATAATATACCCACAGGCAATACTGTAGGAGAAGATAAACTTATAAAACAACATAACCAGTCACAACTGGATTTCCCAATCACACATAGAAAAAACATTACTATTCCTATATGCAATTTGGTAAAACACAATCTATGGATTCATAATCAAAAGATAATAGAGAATAACAAATCATCAAGTATATTCAACATTGAAGAGTATTCAGGAATCAAAAACACGAATATAAGAACTTAATTACAAGAGCTCATCCTTAGTTTTGCATAGGAGACTAGTTCTCCATATAGAAGAGAGACATAGCCTTGATAGATCGGAGGAGCATCCTGTCTGGCATGTAGCTTCCTCGTTCTTCTCTCTCAAATATGAGATTTAATCTATTTTTTGTGTGTTTTCTCTCTCTTTTTCTCCTCCTCTAGGGTTTTGGACAAACTTGGGTTTATATAGGGATGTCTCGGAGTTCTTATGCGCATAAACATGACCAAATTAAGTTTCTGGGATCCGTCGGGGCACCCCGATGTCAGAAAATGGCGTCGGGGCCCGCAACTTGAGGGATTTTCGTATGTGTTCAGTCTGAGGGGGCGTAGCGACGCCAGGAATGGCTCGTCGCGATGTTTGGCGGTTTTTCTAGAATAATGCTTTCTTCGTTTATGCTCTTCCCGCTTGCTTGTGATGAATCCGTAAGGTCTAGAAACATGTATAATTGCTCCAATCTTCATGTTCCATTGCTTCCTAATAACAAAACATAAAATAACTATTATTAAGATCAAATAATTAATAATCAAGCTGAATTAATGATGTTCAAATTTGACTTTCATGCACTTATCAATTGTCATATATGGATTGATCTTAATCCTAAGTGTACTACGAACTCCTGAATGGCAAGCTATGTCCTTTTATTTTTAAATGTGAGGTTCGTGTAGCAGTCCCGACCAATAGTTACGTACTTTGGGGGGTATAACAGACATTATGACTCGGCTCTAATTACGAGATACTCGTGAAAGGTTATTCTGTATGTAGTAACTATATCGATAGACACCGACTTGGTTTCGGTAATATACTATCTGTAGGGGTTTTAGTGCAATAACACGGAGTTAATAATTCAGAATATATAATTAAGAGCTTAATTAATATTTCGAGATAATTGGAGCTCGGAACCGTAGGTCAATTTGGTCCCCGTGCTAGCTCAATATACTGTAGCAGATTTAGTATAATTGGATAGTCAAATTATGTACTCACATATGTATAAATATTATTAATATGATTAATAATATTATTTTTTCGCACTTGAAACCATATATTAAAAGTTAATATATGGTTTTAATAATTATTTGATAATTATTAAATTATATATATGATATAATTTAATAATGCTAAGATTGTAAATTCCAAATTTTGGGTTTTGGAAACCCTTGGATTCAATTTGGAAGTTACACTTTTTAAATTTTATAATTATTTCTTTTTTTTTGTAACATCTTTAGCTTTATGCAAAGTAAATGATTTTTTACAAAAATTTTGAAAAATAACATGGTTTGGCCGAAAATTTGAGAGGTTGAAATGGAAAAGATTTCCTTATTTTGGAAATAAATAAACCTAAGTATAAAAGAAAATTATACTTTTCTTTTTGGGATCTCTCTCATTCTAACCCTAGCCTCCATCTTCTTATTCTTCATTCTCTCTCAAAAGTTGAGAAAAAAAATAAGAACAAGAAGAAAATCAAACAAAAACCTTATGTGACATTAATCTCTAAAACGTTTAGGGATTAATTTTGTGAGTCTAGTCCACACTAGTTTCCATTGATAACGAGATATAGCTCGGAAGACTTTATGGAATTGAACCAAAACTTATTCTCTCCATTCTTTCTTGGCTCACGATAGTGAGCATTTTGTTTTGTTCATTGCCGCCCCTTATTTGGTAAAACGAGACTCGATTTGGTTTTGTTTTAATCCAGAATTTTTAGGGAATATAAAGGGGTGTTTTGGGGCTGTTTTTTAAGTGAAAAATCATAATTGAAACATAGCCATTGTCCACGCATTTCAGGGGCTATTTCGGCAATGCGCTGGGCGGGAATCGGGGTCCAAAACAGTCCAGTTTTTGTGCGGCTGCTCGGGGTTATTCGAGGACTGTTATGGGGCTTTTTCGAGGCTGGAATGTTGTTTAAAACTGAAGCAAAATTTCAGTGGTGGTACTGTTTGCATTTAGCCACTCAAAGGGAAGGGCATAAATTTTTTCAAGTGCGATTCAGGTGCCTAATGTGCTTCCGCTGTGCAAGGAAAGCATTTCCTACAATTGGTATCGAGAGCAAGGTTGACTAGTGTTCTTAACCCATCTCTTTTTCATTTAAAGTTACTGTTTTTATTTATTTATATGAGTTATAAATATTGATATGCATGTTTAGATGAGTAGGCACAAAATAATATTCATATGATGAATGGTTATTGTTTTTCATGTGATGGAGGATTTTGTATTGGTCGTAAATTTTTCCGGCTCTTATTTTTATGTTGGTTTTGATTTTGGGATGTATGGCCATAAGGCCATTGTTTACAATTTTTGTAATTTAATTTTCAATGTAAAATTTCAATTGTTGTAATTTGGAGCACCAAAGTCGCAAAAGAAGCCAACACCACATTAGAGCGTGATTTGAAGACCAAATGATGGCTTGAGATTTTTTTGTACTAATTAGATTAGTATAAGGAAAAATAAGAGCTTGGTCAATGCAAAATATTTCTTATGTTATATGTATGTTTTAATTCGAAATGTTTGAAAAACATGTCATATAGCTTTGGATTCCTACTCTTGCATTTCACATGCCACAACATGCTTAGGAAGCATAATCATTATAGACATGAAATATGATTTTATATGACTTAAAATATTTAAATAAGAATATGATATGCATGGAAAAATAATTAATTGGATTAATTGGTTTTAAAGTTTAAGATTTGAATTCTAATATATTGGGCTTAATAAGTGCATAATAAATACCATTGGTATATAATATGGAAACCCGGATATAAATTCCATAGCCAAATCCGAATGGACGGTAATGTGGTCTGCACTCGGGATATAATTCCACGTACCATTGGATTTTATAATGCACTTAGATTAATTAAATTGTTTAATTTAAATCTTGACCATTTTAGGATTCTAAAATTTTAAACCAATTAGTGTTCTAGTATTTTAAGAGTTAAAATATAATAGGTCACTAATAATACTCTTATTAAATTAGTTTAATTGAGTAATATAGTTAGTAGAGACTAATAGACATTAGTGAGATATATATGTCACTAATGGTAAACTGGTGTAAATAAGAGTTATGATTTAGTCGCCATAATATTATTCACACTAGTAAATTAAAATATTAGATATTTTAAAAATAGAAACCTTAAATTTAAAATAGTGAGTGAGAGAGGGATATATGACATTATATCTCGCGATCTCCACTGTTAATCGAAAAATATCAGATTCAAAAGGCGCCTCGAGACTGCTTTGTTTTTGTCCCCCTACGGATGGTATCCATTTTGGGTCAATATCAAGTTTGGATTTCGAGAGGATATAGATTCTAGATGTATATAGTGAACTGACATACCATACGGCGACATTTCACTAGTTAAGTCCAAGGGTCCCGAAATGACGGGTCACACTCACAAAAGAATGATTAAATGTTAATCGAAATTCCTTACTGCTACTTGCTAGCAAGATGTGTGAGGTTCTTGCTACAAAGCATGAGCCTATGGCTTTAGCATCTCAGATGATGTTGTCATTGCAGGGCATGTTCGAACAGCCTTCAGAGCGTCAACGTCATGAGGCTATGATCTCAGCGATGACTGCTAGGATGAAGGATGAGATATCAGTTCTAGAGCACGTATTGAGGATGATGACATATCACAACACTGTCAAAACCCATGGTGCTCGTATTGACGAGCGTAGCCAGGTGACCATGATTATAGAAACTATTCCGAAGAGTTTCCTGCAGTTTAAAAGCAATTATGTTATGAACAAGTTGACTTTTACTTTGACCCATCTGCTAAATGAGGTCACCCATTAGGAGTCCATACTGATGGATCCTCGTAAACCAAATGGAGAGGCAAGTGTTGCAAATTCTTTCAAAACTGCAAAGAAGAGAAGGAAACACTAGTAAGACTAAGGGTACAGCTACTTGATACATGTAAATACCTTGCTGAAGCTAACTTTACTATGAGAGTCAGGACATGGGATGTTGTTTTAGTAAAACAGTGAGAGTTATCAGTTTTCAATTTTTAAATAAAGGTTATTTAAATTTAAACAAAGTGGTGTTTGTTCCTGATTTGTCATAGAAAATTGATTTCTATTTCAAAACTATTGCATTATGGTTTTCATTTTATCTAATAATAATAGTTATTATTTCAAAAATGGATTACCTATATGCACATAAAACTCGGAAAATAACTTATATATGTTAAAGCCGTTAACACATAGGTCACTGCTCAATGCTCAAATGTTTAAGGTTGAGAAACCTAAAACTAAACGGCAAAAGATTTCCCACGATGATACATATATGCGGCATCTTAGAATTGGTCATATCAACCTTGACCGAATAGATAAGTTAATAAAGAACGAAGCTTTAAACCAGTTAAAGCTCGAAACTTTACTAGTCTGTGAATCTTGTTTAGAAGGAAAAATGACCAATAGACCTTTTACTGGAAAAGGTATAAGAGCCAGTTAACAACTTGCGCTTATACATTCGGACGTTTATGGACCGATGAATGTAAGAGCCCGAGGTGGTTATTAATACTTTGACATATTTATTGATGATTATTCAAGATATGGGTATGTTTACCTATTGCATCACAAGTCATATACTTTTGAAAAGTTCAAGGAGTATCATGCAGAGGTTGAGAACCAATTAGGTAAGATGATCAAAACAAAATGGTTTTGCATAAAAGAGAAATCAGACCCTACTAGACATGAGAAGATCTATGTTTAGTTATAGCTAACTACCTAGTTCGTTCTGGGTATATGCATTACAAACAAAAATGTATATCCTCAATGTAGTTGCATCTAAGTCTGTTCCTAAGACTTCCGTAGAGTTGTGGAGTGGTCGTAAAACTAGTTTATGATATTTCCGCATATGGGGGTGTCCAGTACATGTGCTGAAGAATAAGACTACTAAGTTGGAGCCACGTTCTCAAGTTTGCCTATTTATAGGCTATCCTAATGGGACTAGGGGTGGATTCTTTTATAGCCCTGAATATAACAAAGTGTTTGTATCGATAAATGCTATATTTTTGGAGGAGGACTATATAAGGGAGTTCATGTTGGACAAAATGACCCATAACGTCACTATTTGCACAGATCATTGTGTTGTTGTAGCAAATTAACTATGTGACAAGGAAATTGCACTCTCATCATTTGTGATTAAATCACCATAGATATATAAATGAAGAGAGGTCCATATGATTAGTTCCTGGATTGAGATGATATGAGACAGTATCAGTCCACTAAGGATTAATCATTAAATATCCCTAGCCGGAGTATTATCGAGACTGGACATCGATAATGCGGAATAGGCTAGTATTACACTTGTGTGCGTTGTGAGGGCACAACGACATAGTTCTCATATATATAAGTATTGGATACTTATGCAAGTGCGATAAGAGGTCGTGTTTCACCAATGGTACGGGAAACAGCTTCACTGTGGATAGACCCCTCGGAATCCCATTGGTATTATGACTATGTGTCTATGGGAGGCCGAAATCAAGGTAGGTGTGTATGGTCTTAACCTGAGACTTACATCGCTAATACTTGCGACAATCGGTAGACTTTGGTCTTGGTGGTACATGGCTTTAACCGGTTCTGCGTACACCATTACTGGGTTTATCAGAGAGTCGTAGTGTATTGGGTGTGATGTCAAGACGGAAGTATCACTTCAGTCATATTGGAGATGATGTCACGCAGGATACTGTACTAGTGCTCTTAAGTGTTGCGGAACCATCGAGATATTATGACTAGGTCATGCATATCCGATTATAGAGACTAGTTACCAGACATCCGACATGTGCTTCGGACAGGGCAGACACTTATCCAGCCCCAGCCCTAGCACGTGACTATCCGATACTGGGCCGATATACACAATACTACGGTATACTACGCTTGATACAGATCTATATATTCCTGTAAGAATATTTCTGGAGAATTGGGTAGGCATGGCGCTTTGCTAGAAGCCAACCTTGTCTTGTAAGTCGGTATAAACGTAGTACGAGGTACTTACGTGTTTGGACAGTCCGACGACCGTATTTACTGCCAACATATCCGGAGATCTCATGGGTCGCTTCATGAAGATTCACCGATGATGTATAACTCGCACTTTAATTAATCTAGGATTAAATAGAAGAGAGAGAAAATTAATCTGGGATTAATTGCAGAGATATTTTATCTGGGATAAAATATTAATTAAAGAGAGAGAGAGAACGATTAATTTGGAATTAATCGATAAAATAATATATTTGATATATTATTAGAAATTGGATTTCGACGCGGAATTAAAATTAGATTTTAATTCGGGCGAACGAATTTATTTAGAATTAATTCGTTAGCGACGTGAATAGTGATTTCGCTAGGCGTAATCATTTAATTACGACGCGACGGAAAATTCGTTAATTTGGAATTAGCGAACCGAGCCCGAGAGTGATTGCGAGCGCATTCGCATTTCGAATTCGAGCGCGGCACGCAAGTCACATCAAGCGTCAAATCGCTAGTCGCATCAATTGTCAAATCACTTGTCACTTTGAGTGATGTGATGTGACATGACATGTTGTCACTTTATTAAAGTGACTTGATGTGTGAAAAAGTGATAGATGATTGAAAAGCACCTTTTGCCTTTTTGAAAAGTAAAATGAATTGTGCAATAAAGAAATAAAAAGGTTGTAAATGGCTTTAATTAATTTTCTGGAAAATATAAAAGCTTTTACACTTCTCTCTCTCTCATTTTTTTATCATTCACGGTTTTAGGCTTTTGGAGCCAAAAAACACTTCATCTTTCTCTCATCTCTCTCTCACGGTCTCTCCAAGACCGATTCTTCATCTTTTTCTTCTGGTTTTGACCGAACAAATGGAGAAGCAAGGAAGATGAACAAGTGCTAGCACACCTTGGGTTATATTATGGTGATAGGGAAACGAATTTGTGAGCATGGAAAGCTTGAAGCTTGGAGCTTCAATGGTGACATCCATGGCCGAATGAACAAGGAGGAAGACACCCCAAAATCGTGCAGTCTACTGTCACAGAAGCTCACTGCCGAGCTACACAAATGAAGAAAAAACGCATCTTGTACTTCGCAATAAAAACCGATCAATGTGAGTTATGTTTCCGCCTTACTCCTTTGATGTGTTCATACTCGTTTTTATGCATGATTGGTGATCCTTGGGACTTGATTGAAACTCTACAATGGTATCTGAGCTATTGGTTGCATAAAAACGAATTAGGGTTCTTGAGCAAATTTGGGGCTTTTTGATTTAAGCATGATTTTGACAAATTGTTGTTTAAGAATGCTTGTATATGATTTAATTAGAGTTATATGTAATCAATTTGAAGAAAAATTAATTGGATTGATTTTCCCCAATTTGCTATTGTTGGCCAAAACTTTAATTTGGGCAAATTTGATTTTGAGCATGTGATAATGAAATGGATTGATTAGTATGCTTAAATGTGTTATTATTGAGGATTGATTGGATCAATTTGTTGAAATAATGTTTGGAATATTTTTCCCCAAATTTCCTCCTGGCCGAATATGTATGATGATTTAATGTCTGGGATTTTTGATTTTTGACAATTGGATGTGTTGGAAATCATTCGGGATGATGATTTGATGTCGATTACGGAATCAATTGGATTGAATTCGAATCGGACGAAAAATCCCCAAATTGCCAAGTATGTCATGAAGCTTGAAATGGGTAAAATTGATTTAAGCATGCAATTATGAAATTGGATGATAAAGTATGCTTGAATGTATTTAATTGATGATTAGATCAATTTGATGAAAAAGTGTTTGGAACAATTTTCCCCAATTTGGTTGTGATGCCCGAAAATATGAACCCTAATATTGTCTTGGATTTTTGATTTTTTTGTTCATTGGATGACTTGCAAACATTGAGGGACGTTGAATTTATGTTTAATTTGGTTCAATTGGATTGAATTTGATTTGGGCATAATTTCCCTCTTTGGCCGAGACTTTAGCATGTGTTAATTGGGTTTGATTTTGATCAAATTATGTTGGAAATGATTCATTGATCTTAAGCATGATTAATTGGACAAATTTTATGTTTTGGAAACTTTGATTTGGGTAATTAATAATGTTTTACACTTTAGGTAATTTAATTGGGAAATTTGGAATTTTTGGAATTAAATTATTGCGCTTAAAATTGGATTTGGGCTTTTAAAGTTGTTATTGGGTTTATTGGACTTTGTTGTACAAAGTTGGTTTAGGCCAAAATGGTTGGATCCAATTAGGCCCAAAAACCGCTTCCAAAAGACCCAAATGCGACTAATGAACCTTTAACGTTTAATTGGGCCTAATTGGCCTAAATTAATTTATGGGCTTATGGGGTAACTCCCGGATTGGACTTTGCTTGCGGGTTGACCCGAGTTGACCAAAAGTCCACGCCTCAAGAAATTAATTAAAAGCCCATTGGACTTTAATTAAATTAATATTGGATATTAATCGGGCTTTGAGACCCGTAACGATTAAATTGGAATTTAAGTCGTAAAGGTTTATTTTATAAAGTGTAATATTTAATTTGGAATTAAATAATGAATTAGAATTAAATACGTATTAAATTGGATTTAATTATGTAATTTAATTTAATTCGTAGAAATCGTACTTTGAGTACGTGTTCGCAATACGAGTTTGACTCGAACAAAATCAAATCTTTGTTTGAACATTGGATGATCACTAATTATCAAGATTAATTAATTTGATTGATTGATTGATAACATGCTTGTATGAATACATGGTTGTAATGATTGAATAATGTATATCGGATGGATATTAGCCAGGTGGGGCGATTTTGGAAATTGTAATAAATTTGATTTATTAAATTGGACCTGCGTGTCCAGCCTTATCTCCTATTTCTTTGTATTCTCTTCTCACCTATTCCCCTCTATGTATATGAGGTTTCTTTAGAAGTGTAGTGTAACGGGTAGAAGAAATATTTGTGCTAGCGGGAGAGAGAAAGTGAGAGATTTGATCTAGGATCAATGTGTAAAATATCCATCCGCATATCATTATTTTTACATATGCGCTTTATATGTGTTTAGAATGCATGTTTAAGGGTGTATGATGATGAGACCTTAACAAAGATAATTAAAATTGGTAGCCAATTCGCACGCGAAAAACCCTCGTTAAATATCAAGCGTTTATTTTCCTTCCATTGAGTGATTCTTACTCAAGATCCGAGATTGGCAGGGGGTTGTTGGCAAAGTCAAGCCCTTGTCCGTCGAAGATGTGTTTGAATCACGAGGCTTTGTTCCATATTGGTGTCGTGTCCAAGTTGTGGTTTGTTGGCCAAAGTCAAGACCACTTCTTGTCCAACGACATTGATTACGAAGCTTCCATGTCAATGGGTCCGTGCTTGACTGGGATCACTAGGTTTGTTGTGCCAAAGCCAAGGCCTAGTTGATTCAGAGGAAAAAGGTTAGGTAATACATTGGATGTATTGGCATATATAAGATATATGTTTAGGATTTGGATATCCGCCTACTGGATCTAGGAATTGGATGAGATCCAATTGATCTTCGAGATCTACCTAGTTAATTATCATACAATTTGTTGGCCAAAGTCAAGATTGTGTGATATTTAACGGGATCCTAGCCCACTAGGAAACACGGTTTCCCGAGTACTCGACAGAGGGTTAGAGGCTCGACGAAAAATAGTGGGAGGTAAGAATTGAATTTGCAATACTCGTTCAATTACTCGCCATACGCGCTCATTTAAATTATTTCGTCTTTAGATTAAATGTTAGTTAGACTAATATTTAAATTGTTGTTTTAATAAACAGTTGGACTGTATTATACTTGATTATATATAATTGGATTATAAATCAATATATTTGAATTAATTAATTTCAGTTTACAGTCGATTTATAATTGGATTATAGTAATCAATGTAATTGAGGTTAATTAATTTGGATTATATTTGATTATATAGTTGGACTATTATAATCATTATAATATGTATAGTACCACTAATCGTTGATTAAATAGTTGGACTATTGTAATCAAAATAAAATTGAAAAGTTGGATATTTAAAATATAATCTGGGATTAAAATATTTTAAATAATTGGGAATAAATAATAGGTTACTTTATTTGATAAAATAACTTATTATACCTTAAGCCCAAAATTAAGCAAAATAAGTAGAGCATAAAATCTTTGGAAGATTTATGTGATGATGACTTTAATGCTTAATTTAATATACTTGTCATAAATCTAATTTTAGATTTAAGAAGTATTAAAATTGCAATTTATAATTCTTGGAGAATTAATTGACTATTCTAGAGGAGATAAAGTCAAAGTGTGCAATTGGGCATGTAGCACGAGGTGCACATCGTTTCGATATTCTAAAAACCCAAAGCTTGGCCTAAGGTTCCTAAAATATTGAAAAAGATAATTGACATATCCCAAAGTGACTACCATTTGGATATGGCAGACACGAAGGAATTAAAGAAAGGGCAAGGCTCTTACTTTAAAAATATTTGTCTTAGTTATGTTCACAGCTAGTACTGAAATTAGATTTTAAATACTTAGTGTGGTACATAAAATGTATGTATTGATGTTCAGAATCTGCTTTGAGCAGGCTACTGACTTCAAACTGAGATTGCTCTGCGAATCGGAAACGGGACGAAAGTCGCTGTTTCGACCGTAGATACATAGTAAGTTTAGGAACTACCCTTTGGGTATATACTTAAATTAGGAACTATTATAATGTAACTAGTTTGACTAGAGACATTATCTCTATATCAGTGTTTAATCCGTTGCGGATAAAACCTTTATATTATAGAACACTAAGTGTTTATTATATAAAGATGATACTGAGATGAATACATTAGATGTAATAACAGAATTTATTTTTGAATATAAATAAAATCTCATACATATAAAATGACAAATAAATAGCTCAAATTGATTTGATCAATAAAGACTTATTTGTGGCATTGTTGTCTGGGACACAATTATACAAGACTCGTATATCCAGACTTTTGAAGAGTGGATACCAGGACTGATTTGACTATTCAAATAAAGTCTACGAATCTAGTTTGTTAGGTAAAGTACCTAAAACACTGTTCACTAGGTAATAGTGTAAGTGCCACCGATCTGTTAGCCCTATTCATGGTGAAGTAAGTGGGCCCATATCTAGTTAGGCTAGATGTGAACATGAATATTTCGTGACCTTAACGGATGTGGCATCACGTTATGGTTATGTGTTTCTTTTGAAGAACACAAATCAGAAACTTTTAGAGTTTCGACACGAAATAGACAAACAGATCGGCTATAGTATTATACCGTCACGGTAAGACCGTAATGGAAAATACTTAAGCAATAAGTTTCTTATATACTTGAAAGAGCATAGATATTCTTTCAAATGAGGACTCCTCCCGGAACACGTCAAAGTGACGGTGTGTCCGAACGGATTAACCGAATCATGTTAGACATGATAAGATTAATCAAGAGTCTCTCTGAGCTACCATTTCCTTCAACGGATAAGTTTTAACTGTGCAATAATTTATTTAGAATAAGGTTCCATATAAATCTGTTTGACAGATGTCATATAGGATATGAACAGGAAAGAAACGGGGTTTCTCATTCCTGACAATTTGGGAATGCCAGACATAACGTTTGGATGATAACAAACTAAGGACCCAAATTGGATAAGTGCCAATATAGGTTATCCTAAGGGAAACCTTAAGTATAATACTTATATATCTCACATGAGAACAATGTGATTGTTGCTCACCATGCGGTTTTTCCTGAGAGGAATACTGATATGCAGTGGTCAGTGGGAGGATAGTGATACTCGATGAAAATCAGAGTAATACTGTTCTAGGCACGAAGTCCTTAATGGAACACAAATAGTTCATCAATGATGAATCTGTACCATTAATCTTCGAATACACAAGAACTGAGTAGATCGGATAGAGTCAGAAAACGACCTAGGGTATGGGTTTCTGATCTAACCTCATAAAGATGTCAATCTTATGAAGGTATATCCATCGACTACGTTTTGAGGAAGTGATACGAGGTATCGACTCCCTATTATGGCAAAGTGCCATGAGTCCGAAATGGATTTCATGTACAACAACTATTTTGGATACTAGTTGTTGTAGCACAAGGCATTGTGCCTATTGGTACATTAAACGTCTTCAAGGAAGACATACATGGAAGGCAACATACCAACGTACAAAGCTGGGCTTTTGACGGAAAGGTATCGTTATCAACATTGTGTTAATAACGGTTCAACCTTTCACCATTTTGAAGATGCTTGTTGATAACTGCATATTTCATTTATGAAATGTGTCAGTTGCAGATCAAAATCGCTTTCCTGAAAAGGAAACCTTTTGGAGGATGCTTACAACATCCTAACGATTTTGTATAACCGACAAACAAGGTTTGCGGGTTATTCGATCCATGTTTGGATTGAAACAAGCATAAGGTTCTTGGAACTGACGTTTGAAATAATCATAATGGTTTATGATTTGACTCAAAACGAAATAATTCTTGTGTATATAAGGAGGTTAGTGGGAGGGCACTGACAATGAAATTCCTATATAACAATTGATGAAAGCTTGGCTTTCAATAGAAATTCTCCGTAGAATTCTGGGGAGTAACAACCTTTATTCGAGGAATAAAGATCTACTGGGATAGATTTGGATTTGGTTAACACTCTCTGGAAATTGTACATTTAAAATGTACTTGATATGATGTCTCATACGCTTTGAGCATATGGAGTCACAATCGGGTCAATCCAAGTGATAGTCACTGGATTGAAGATTAGGAACATCTATTAGTATCTGAGAGAACTAAAGATGTTGTCTTAAACTATGGAGATGGAGAACTTGAAGTGACTAGGATCAGTGCTGCTGCAAGTTTCCAAACCAGTAAATACTGCGGTACTATAAAGTTTGAATAACGGGACAGTAAGCTGGAAATATTACGAGCAAGATAATTGTTGCCGAATTAACAAAACAAATGCGGATTATTGGCTGCAGCTGAGGCAGCAATGGCAGCAATAGAAGCCATTTGGATCGATAATAAATCTAATTAGATTAGATATAGTTCTGTTAGCAGCTGAGCTAGGCGTCAGCAAAGGCTAAAGAATTAATGGTCTCATCGACGATCCAGATATATACTTCTATATCATCTGATTCGTTCGGATCATACATCGTGGCGATGTGATGATCGTATATATCGCGTCAGAAGATAATTACGCAAATCCGCTGACGAAAACCTTTCCTCAGCAATTTGAGCGAACCGTATACATAGTTCGGGTGTGGGGGACACTTGAGTGACTGGCTATGTGCCAAGTGGGAGATTGTTG